>KZ994168.1:0-15102 GCA_003614705.1 Blyttiomyces helicus | reverse complement strand
CTAGCAACCCTGATTATTGATAGTACTTGAGACGGCCACAGGCGGCTCATCGGCAGGAAGGACACCACCACATCCCGATGATTAACCAGGTGCAGCAATGATCTGAACAACGGGGTGATGGGAAGGGTGATCAAGCTCTAGAGCATATCGATCAACGTCATGATCAACAGGAAGGTCATAGTTTAGGAGTTCAACAGTGCAGCCAGGATCATCAACAGGGAGGTCACCACCCCACTCCATCCTCAAGATCAACCCTTCAGCCTTGATCATCAGCAACAGGAACATGCGGCCACCCGATCCAACATCAGCAGGAACCTTAGGTCAACTACTCGATCGACAACGGGACGTCAACATCATCAGGGTCTCAATCGACAGGAAGGACATGCCGATCGAGCCTAACGGGCTGACGATCCGCGTACAGAACAGATGGTGACCACCACGTCAGGTTAAGCCATCAACAAGTCAGTCAGTAGATCCAGGATCCAGTGTAACAGCGACTGGTAAGCAGGTCGAGTCAGACAGCCATAGTCGGATATATCGCTGTCATGGGCATGGTAACCGACGTCACCACCAGTAGAACCTACTCGACGAACACCCTCACCAAGCACATCACAATCAGCCCCGACCTGAACATCAGGAGCATCTTCACCCACATCAACCCTGATAGGTACACCATCAATCCGAGGATCAGAGCAAGGACACGATCGTTGACCTCGCCGTTGCAACCAGGATCATTATCACCAGGGAGCACATCACGATCAAGCTAAAGGACATGGACATCACGGTCTACGAGAAGATCAACAGCAAGCCGACCAGAACCATCAACAGGAACGTCATCGTTACCGACTCGATCATCAACAGGACCCTCGCGTTCAGCTACTCCAGCATCAGCATAACCACCACGATTCCCTACCCGATCAACAGCTGAGCATCACGACCATCGACTTGATCATCAACAGGAAGACCCCCCCCCCGTTGCAGCCAGGATCCACAAGGACGTCAGCAGTATCAACCCATCTATCAACAGGTCCAACGTTGCAACCATGATCACCATCAACTCGGTCACCAACGAGGCAGCACCGATCAGCACCAAGTACTCATCCACCAAGCCCAGCAACGGGGTCGCCAACATCCTGCTCGATCATCAAGGACGTCAACAGTACACCCATGATCTTCAGCAACTACCTCACCAAGTACTCAACCAACAGGAGCAACAACGACCTGTAGACCGACAGCACCGTAAACTGCAGCAAGACCCCATGATCAACAGACTCAGCGACATGAACATCGTAATCAGGCCCGCCGCCCACTCTGTCAACTACAAGGACGCTACCATCGAGATCCGAAGGTGCCCCTACGGATGCTTACGCAAGACCATCAAGGAACCGTTCATCAACTCAAGATCAATCAGGTTCAACAGTGATCGGTAAGCGTCGACAGAGTAACAGCCGGCTCAATCATCACAACCCTAAACGTCTCCACTAACGAGAAGGCCAGGTCAGTCGAGTGCAAGGACCTGTCAATCAGCAGGAAGGTCAGCCCCATCAACGACGCAACCAAGAGCAGCAGGAACCTGTAATCTATCATCACCCTCAACCTGCATATCAACTACACCGGGTGCCCAATCAACCAGAACACGTACATGACGACATGGTCAAACGCGATGTTCAGGTCACGGCCCACCCCGAACATCAAGATGAGCCTCGAGATCAACCTCAAGACCCGAAGGGCTCATCCTACGAGTGCCAGTAGGTTCAACACCAATCAGTAAGCACCCTGTTAGATGGCCCATCGCCACGATTACCGACATTATCTGATACTCAACCGACAGGAAGCACATGATGATCTAGTCCAACGACGTCAGGATCTGATCCAAGTACACACTCACTGATGGGAAGGACGTTACCCTCAACAAGGACCGCAGGATTATCTCGATCATCTACAGGAAGGACAGGCGGATCAGTGATAAGGACATCGCCACGGGGTACTCCCCCAACAGAAAGGTCTCCACCAGCATCACCTCCATCATCGACGCCGTAACCAACAAGAGCAGCTTCAACCTGCAGATCGAAGGCACCATCGCACACTTCACCCGGAGTACCCTCACCACCAACGTAACGAGCAGCTTCTATCTGTAAACCTCCTGCAACCCCATCAACCTGCGGAACGACACAACCATCCTGACGAACTACTCGGTCATCGAAACCAACAGGAAGGCCAGCTCGATCAACATGCGTCCACCGTTGCAGCCAGAATCGTTATCAACAGAACCCCCCCCCCCTACGCCATCAACCCGACCGACACAACCGACGGGAAGAACACCCTGATCGATGTCACCCAGTACTCAACCTAAGGAAGCACACCACCATCTACCCCAACGACATTACCATCGCAACCAAGATCAGCAGGTCACCCCACCGAAGCCAGACCATCAACAAGAAGACTACCAACGCAGCCACGATCATCAGGAGGTTCAGTGGTAGACTGCTCGAGCGGTTACCTGCTCAACAGAAACGTATGATCATCAGCTCCACCGTCAACACAGCTGTGACTATCTCAGGTAGTTCAACAGGTCCAACACCGATTGGTAAGCCAGTAACTCAGAAGCGGCTCCTCACCAGGGTCCCAAGCAACAGGAAGATCACCCATGCAACCAGGATCGTTAACAGGAGCTCATGATCATCGCCACGTTCAGCAGAGCCGGGCTACTCGTTCATCAACAGTTCAACCAAGATCATCACTGGAGGTTCCCGGTCAACACATCATCGTGAGGTTCAACAGTGCAGCGGTAATCACCATGCTGTTCAGGTGAGTCAGCCACGCTGCGGTAGTGAGGAGGTGTGTTAGCGTAGGGAGAAGGAGGTCCCCTTGCAGAACGTCACCTGGAGTGTTCCCCTTCGGAGTGCTCACCCCGGAGACCGTCCCAGCTTGCTGGGATTGCGAAGCAACCCGAAGGGCGGTTGAGGAGTGATCACGGAGATGGGGAGCACGTAAGGTGTAAGGTCTGCAACTTGCAGGGGGACCGGTCGACCGTAGCGTGCACCTCCGAACGTTCTATCCATGTGCATGGCCATCCGCAGGATACTTGTCCGGACAAGCGATAGCGCGTCAGGCTGCAACCGTGACCTTGAGTGAAGTGCAACGGAGATGGAGTGTTAGCGCAGGAACCCTTCCTTGGGGCCCCGCTTGCGGGAGAAGGGTGAGGGAGCGTGGTCCATCGTAGTGTAACGGAACGACCTGTGCAAGACCGTTCAACAAGAATCCTAAGTGAAGGAGGTATCGACTGAACGACCCTCAATGGATATCAGTAGGCTCATCACGTTCAACAGCGATCTGTAAGTTGATTGTCGAGTCAGTCGGTAGTAAAGCTAGTGAGTGAGCCTGCGAACGACGTTCAACTAGTACCCCTACGGGTGTTAGTAGTCAACTTATCATCAGCCAGTGCAACCAAGACGTGTGGTGATGCAATCCTCAGTCAACGGGAGAGCCAAGTGCAGTGTAGATGGGTGTTAGCGCAGGCATCCGACCTCTGGGGGATGGGTGGATGCTGGAGCGTGGCCTTCGTAACGAAACGACCCCCGTGCAGAATCGATCAGCTCAGTCCCGGTTATCATCAAGTGAACACTACTCAGGACCCATCCCTGCAGATGACTAATCTTATTTATGATCTTAGGGTCAGTCAGTTCAACAGGGATTGGTAGAAGTCAGGGTCCGTTGGTAGAGTAGCTATCAAGTGAAGGAGTTTACGACTGAACGACCTCGTGCAAGGGTCTCCCTACGAATGTCGCCATCCTTCATCCTCAAGGTCAGGTCACCGGTGCAGCAGTGATTGGTAGTGCAGTTTCTCAGTTAGGAGAGAGAACGAGTGAAGTGTTGGTAAGCGAAGCGACATCGTGCAGATACTCACTAGAGGTGTCAGTAGGTCGGTCATCAAGTAGTTCAACAGCGATCGATAAGGTAGATGGTTGATGCGAGGTACGAGCATGAGGGTGTCCCCCTACGGATGTAAGCAGCCCCATCCATGATCTAATCCAGTGCAGCAGCGATTGGTAAGGAGTTCATCAGTCAGTAGGGTCGCCAAGTGAAGGGGTGGTTCCTACGGATGTCAGTAGGATCATCATGATAGAGGTCCATCTATCCGTTCAACAGCGATTGGTAAGCAGTTCACTACTAGATCATCATCAGGGTCTCAACCGACGGTAACGACATGACAATCAAGTTAAACGCCATCACGGTCCACCTCAACAGCAAGACGAACATCGACCATCCACGACGTCACCAGATCCCCAATCGATATGAAGAACGAGTCGATCACCGGGAAGAACATCACAATCGACGATACTAACACCAGTAGCCCGACCGAGACAGCCCAACGACCTGAACAAGACGACATCATCAACCACGAGGTTCAGGTCGCGATCCATCAACATCACGTCTGCACGATCACCAACGACATATCCCAGTTCAACAGCAGCATCGACCCGCAAGTCATCACCACCAACAACAGGAGCAGCCTCAACCTGTAACCCACCATCAGCAACAACGTCACCATCAACATCAACACCGAAGGGAAGGCCATCAGAATGACAACGCGATCGACCCCAACGACGACGATCATCAGGAAGAACCATCCACAAGGAGTGCAACCGTACAGCTCCGATCGTTACTAGGGTCGTCAGCATCACCTACTCGATCAACAACAGAGGTCGCCGTAGTCAAGACCATCACTCCCACCGACTCAACCAACGATAGGACCTCCACCAGTGCAGCCAAGATCATTAGCAGGACCCTAACCAGTAGTAACGATCAGCAACAGGGTCGTCCACCTCAACAGATCCATCAGCAAGAACCACACGATCACCGACTCGATCATTAAAGGGTCCGTAGTCAGCTAGTTCATCAGGTTCAACATCGATCGATGGGTCAGTTCCTCAATCAGCTCTTGCAGAAGCAGCGAAACCTCAGGTCAATCGAGCAGTACCTGCAGTCACAGCCAACTCCATCATCATGATGCACCTTACCATCGGCACCACCAGGCGTTCAACCGACCGGAAGATCGTCACGATCGTCAACAAGGACTCACCGATGCAGCCAGGATCGTTATCAACAGAACCACCCGCCCCATCATCAAATCGATCAACGTCAAGTGCAACCATGATCAACAGGAAGGACACCCACATCTACTCGTTCATCAACAGGATCATCAACGTTGCAGCCACCATTGTCCCAAAAGGGTTCAACACCATCAGCTCGTGGGTCAACATGGGCATCATCACCAGGCTAGACGACGGGACCGACATGTCAATCACCAGGAAGGCCAACACAACGACCTTGATCACCATCAACACCAAGAGCAGCCTCAACCTGTAACCCATCATGACCGACACCACCAGGCTCCAACGACGACCTAGGAAACGAGATCACCCTGTGAACCAACTGCCCCCGATTCAACCCTGCTATCAACAACATCAGGTGCAACATCCATCGCCATATCATCCTGCACAAGGTCGTTCCGGTTGGGGCACGTTCCGCTCGACCGGGTGGCCTGCAAGTTGCAATCATAACCGCTCCCAACGACTACCATCGTTGTACGCGGTCACTCATGCAAGGCCACCCTCCTTCGAGCTACACTACCACCCCAACCTACACTTGCACCCGATCCCCTAACCGAAGCAGCCACGATCAAGAGCACCGCCACCATCAACATCGCGTACGTCACCAGGATGAACCTCAACATCGTCACCATCATCACGAAGATAAACACCCTCGACGACGCAACCACCAAGAGCAGCATGAATCTTGAGGTCAACAACGATCAGGGCATCAGTCAACGAATCGAGCTCAAGCCGAAGGTCTCCCTACGGATGTCAGCAGTCGATCATCCAGTCGTTCAACGGTGCAGCCAAGATGTTGAGGTGATGAGTCAGTCAGGAGGAAGTAGCGAAGGGGGTGTGTTAGCGCAGATCGAAGGAGGGTGGCTTGCAGACCGTCACCTGGAACCCCCCTCTTCGAAGTGCCCTCCCCGACCGAGGCACGAGGGAGAGAGGTCACGAAGATGAGGGGGGTGTAAGGTGTAAGGTTTGCAACTTGCATGCCACCCGGTCGATCGTAGCGTGCACCCCCGTAGCGGTTGTAAGCGCAGCGACCTCGTGCAAGGAGACCAGTCAACAACGATCAGCAGCAAGTGAAGCGTAACGAAGAGGCAGTGTTAGTGAAGCCCTGAGGAGTCGAGTAGCGAGGCACGAGCGTCAGGCGAGACGGAGGGCGTAACGTGCTGCCTCGTAGTGAAGCGAAACGACCTTCGCAAGACCCGTTCAACCAGAATCAGTATCAAGTGAAGGTTGAGTGTTAGCGCAGTACAGTCCACCTTGGGGCCCCGCTTGCGGGAGTGGGCTGTGCGAAGCGTGGTCAACCGTAACGAAACGACCTTGTGGAAGATCGAACCATTCAACGGTCATCTACAGGTCTCAGGTGGCGGTTTATCAACAGGTTGAGTCCAGTGCAGCTTCGATTGGTAGGTAAGCTAGGTGATGCGAGGTACGAGCATGCGGTCAACCGGTTACCAGAAGGTAAGTGACCCTGCAAACGACGCGATCCAGGATAGCAGGTTCCATGATCAAAAGGTCCACCGTTCAACCTCGATTGGTAAACAACCCCAGCTGGCTCCATCATCAGCAGGCTCGTTAGTCAGGTTCAACAGCGATGGGTAACAGTTCGATTACCATCTACATGAGTAGAGGACAACGCGACCGTCAACAACGACGTTACGATCAACAAGTTAGTCACCCCCACCAGCGAGGATGTCAACAGTGCATCCTTGATCAACACCAGCCCCATCATCACCCACTCGTTCAACAGAAAGGTGTACACACCACCTGCACCCTCATCAACAGGAACCTTGCGAACATCCTCTTCATCAACAGGACGACGAGACCACCTACTCGATCAGCAACAGGGACGACTCGGTCGTCACCAGCTCCATCGTCAACACCACCATCAACCCCCACAACGTCACGATCAACAGGAAGGTCACCAGTGCAGCCAGGATCAGCAGCAGGAACGTCAACCCCACCAGTAGATGACCAGGTTCAACAGCGATTGGTAAGCAGTCCCTTCAGTTCACTACTAGATTCATCAAGTTAAACAACCGATATCGTCACGAGGCACATCCCCATGTCCTCAACCGACAGAAACGACTCGACGATCGAGTTCAACGCCACCACGATCAACCTCAGCATCAACCTGCAGATCACCAACAGCAGCAAGACGAACCCCGACCATCAACCGACAGGACGGACGAGTCGATCACCGGGAAGAGCATCACCCTCTACTCCATCGACATGATGACCAACAAGGTCACCCCCGTAGCCTGGATCAGCAACAGGGCCCGTCATCCACCAGATCCATCTCCAAGGACATCCACCAGTACAGCCACGATCATTATCAAGAATCGCACGATCCTCCACTGATTCATCAGCAGGTACCGCGTGGACACCGGCGAAACCCTAAACAGAGCATCAACGATTGATCGATAACCAACGTCATAAACTCTGAAGTCGAAGCAGCAGGATCCCCCTCAACCCTTGATCATCCCAGGACTCGAACGTGAGACCCACGGAGGGAGCAAGATCAATCGGTTATCAGATTCAAGATTCATCCGGTGCAACAGCGATTGGTAGAGTTCATGAGTTAATCAGAGGGTCGCCATCAAAGTTCATCAGCTCAACAGCGATTGGTACTAGCCTAATGATGCGAGGTACGAGCATGCGGCTCATGAGTTGATATCAGTAAGCGGTTCATCATAAAGTCCAGTGCAACAACGATCGGTAGGTCAGTTCATGAAGTCGAAACAGTAGAACCTGCAGTCACTCGTAAACTATCGGGCAGCCCCTACGGATGTCAGTGGTCAACTCAACAAGAGGTCCATCAACCAGTGCAACAACGATTGGTAAGGCTAAAGGGGTAGTCCCCGCTATCAGAACGTGCGGTGATCACCAACCGATCCGTCATCAGATCGTGTGATGCCCACCACCCTCAGTCTCCACGTATGTCAGTAGACCATCAACAGGTTCAAGGTCCAGTGCAACAACGATTGGTCAGATGATGCGAGGTACGAGCATGCGGTCAGTCAGTTGATCATCAAGGATGGTGAGTGAAGCACGATCGACGTCGACACTCCCAAGGATGTCAGTAGGTCACTCCATCATCAGCCCATCATCCAGTGCAACAACGATCGGTAAGGTGGTAAGCTAGGTGACGCGAGGTACGAGCATGCGGTCCATCAGTCAGGAGTGTCAGTCCTAGTGATTGGTAAGGTCCAGTTGATAGTCCTCAAGTGAACGATCCTGAGGATATCAGGTGATCGATCATCAACGTCAATCGGTAAGGCTCACGGTCAACTGGTAGTCAAGCCACCACCAATGTTAATCAGTTCAACCGGTGCAACAGCGATTGGTAAGCTTCAGGGTGATGCGAGGTACGAGCATGCAATCCGTTAGTTGGGACCAAGAACAGCAAGCGAAGCGACCTTGATAAGGAGTCCTCCACGGGGACTTACATCACTAGAACGGTCATCCGATGCAACAGTGATTGATAGCAGTCCATGAGCAGAACACCAAGTCGACCACGGTCATGATCACCGGGAGCCAGCTGCAGCACCAATCCAAAGGACAGCAGATCACCGTGAAGCACATCACGATCGAGGGTAACATCATCACCAGTAGCCTTAACCACAATCATCATCAGCAGGAACGGCTTCGGGGTCATCCTAAACAGAAGGTCGCTCGAAGCAGCCAGAATCGCCAACAGGACCATCACCAAAGACATCCCCACCCGCATCATCAACACCCCCTACTTAACCTGCGATGCAGCAAGGACCATCATCAACATGTGAATCATCCAGTGCAACAGCGATTGGTAAGACCCATCAAGAACCATCAGTACGCTCATCGATAGTCGATCAAGCAGTTTAAGTCAGCAGTAAACAGAGGCCGCGCAGTTGTAGTTGAAGGGGCGATGCAACCAAGGTCTGTAGATGATGAGAAGCACAAGCATGCGGTTCGTTCATCAGTTGGATAGTTAATCGACTGAACAACCTCGTGCAAGGTTCTTCCTACGGATGCCAGTACTCATCAAGTGAAGTCGATGCAACATCAATCGGTAAGATAATAAATCATCCTGCGAACGACCCCGTGCAGATCCCCTACGGATGTCAGCAGTCGTTAACCTCAAGACCCAACAGGTTCAACGTCGATTGCTCAGTCGTCAGGTCAGTTCATCACCAGTCCAGTGCAGCAGGGATCTGTAGAGTTCATAAGTCAGTCGATTAGGAGAGAGCAGCAGTAAGCGAAGCAACTAAGTTCAGCTGCCCCTACGTACGTCAGTAGGTCAACCAACAGGAATCCCTTCGATTCAACATCGATTGGTAGCGATTCTAGTAAGCTGTAGAGCCTTCAGTCAGCAGGTCAGTACCCAAAGTCCATGCACCAGTGCAACCAGGGTAAGTTCAAGGTCCGTCAGTGCAACACCAGTAAACCATCAGATGGCCCCATCATCGGGATAGATATGATGATCACCAGGAAGCACATCCACAGGAGCCAGCTGTGGCTGTCTCAGGTAGTCAAGATATGACGATCGAACCCAACATCAGGAGCAGCATCACCGGGACCTCAACCAACAAGAGCAGCAACGACTTGTAGATCAACAGGGACATCATCAGAACGGTCGTTATCCGGAAGCGCCACGGTGCAGCCAGTATCATCAACAGCAGGACAGCGGTCATCATCTTGTTCAACTACAGAACGTCACCCTTACCCACGATCAACAACAGGAGAACTACCGATCATCATCGACACCGTCAAGTACTCAACCAACAGAATCACCATGACGGTCACCACCAGCTCGTTCATCAACAGAGAGGAGTCCAACGTCATCAGTTCCAAGATCACTCGTCAAGTGCAACAGCAATCGGCAAGGTGATTAACTGGTAGCAAGCGAAGCGACCCTGAGTAGTCTCTACAGATGTCAGTAGCCCCATCCTCCAGTGCAACAACGATTCGTAAGATTCATGGCCAGTTGCGATCAAGTATAACAAGCGAAGCGACCTCATGCAGTGAGTCCCTACGGATGTCAGTAGTTCAATCGTCACCAGTCGATGCAGCAGTGATCACAAAGTTGGTCGAGTCAGCCAGTAGGTGGTAGCGAAGGTGGTGTGTTAGCGTAGATCGAAGGAGGGTGGCCTTGCGTACCGTTACCCGTAAGGTTCCTCTTCGGAGTGACCCACCCACAGAGTCCCAACTTGTTGGGATGCGAAGCACCCGAAGGGCTCGAGGATGGGACACGGAGATGAGGAGCCTGAAGGGTACAAGGTTCGCAACTCGCAGGCCACCCGGTCGATCGTAGCGTGCACCACCGTAGCGTTCGTAAGCGAAGCGACCTTACTAGACCAGTCAGCCAGGATCCGTAGCAGCAAGTGAGTAACGGAGATGGGTGTTAGCGCAGTCACCCCTTCCTTGGGGCCCCGCTTGCGGGAGAAGGGGTGATGGAGCGTGGCCATCGTAGTGTAGCGAACGACCCCGTGCAGGTTGGTGCAACGGAGATCCGTAAATGCAAGTGAAGGAGGTATCGACTGAACGACTCTGAGTTACCTTGACGGATGTCAGCAAGGATTGACAGAACGTTCATCCAGTGCAGCAGTGATGGGTAGCCTCATAGTCAGTTGGTAATGGGGTTAGTGAGTGAAGGAGGTCACGACTGAACGACTCTTTCAACGGATGCCCACGATTCATGATCAAGGTCCGGTTCAACATCGATTGGTAGATAGTTAGTCTAGATGATGCGAGGCACGAGCATGCAGTCATCAGTCGGTATCAGTGGCAGTAAGTGAGCCTGCGAACGACCTCGTAGTAAATCCCTACGGATGTCAGTACTCATCATCAACAGGTCTATCATCTAGTGCAACTTCAATCGGTAGGTTGGTTAATGTTAGTAGGAACTTGCAAGTGCAGTGAAGTCGAGTGTTAGCGCAGGTTACCTCTCTTGGGGCCCCGCTTGCGGGAGGAGGTAGCCGAAGCGTGGTCGACGTAACGAAACGACCCTGTGCAGATCGACCAAGCTGTGCAGCGGTAGTCTTGAAGGTCAGTGAGGAAGCGTGATGAGGCCTCAAGATTACAGGGTTCAACTAGAGGATCAAGGCAGGGTTCACATGATGATCCGTCCAGGATTAAACAAGGCAGCAGGGATCGATAAGTGATATGACGTCAAGGATTCATCAGGGTTCACGTAAACGGTGCAGCAAGGATTAGTAAAGTCTTCTGAGACACCCACGAGGTGGCTCCTAGTTGATACGGTGTCAAGGATTAACAGATTCAATCGCAGTCACCAGTCCAGGATTAAACAGAGCAGCAGGGATTAATAAGTGGAGGTGACTTCAAAGATTAAGCAGGGACTAACCAGCGATGACCAAGCCATAATCAGCAGGGGTCCACGTGAAGACCCGTCCAGGATTAACAAGGTGATCGACGGTGCAGCCAAGGTCTTGAGGTGTGAGACAACCGAAGGGCGTCAGGAACGTGGTGGTATCCGTAAGCACGGGGGTACCCCACGGGGGGAGGGCGACCTGCAGCGTTAATCTAAAGGAGGTGAACGGGTGAACGACCTTGAGCAAGGTGTCCCTACGAATGTCAGTAAGCTTCATGGTCAAGTTCAGGTTCAACAGCGATCAGTAAGTTGATTGATGCGAGGCACGAGCATGCGGTCACCAGTCAACCATCAGGGATGTTAGGTGAGCCTGCGAACGACCCTTCGACAGGTGCCCCTACGGATACCAGCAGGCCCAACGTTCATCAGTGTTCATCAACCAGTGCAGCAACGATTGGTAAAGTTACATGTCAGTAAGTGAGGTAGCCAAGTGCAGTGAAGATCAGTGTTAGCGCAACCCCCTCTCTCTTGGGGCCCCGCTCGCGGGAGGAGAGGGGGTGGAGCGTGCTGATCGTAACGAAACGACCCCGTGCAAGGTGTCCCTACAGCTCATCATCCAGTGCAGCACCAGTCTACCTAACAAGTGTAGTGAAGTTGAGGTGTTAGCACAAGGTCCAGCCTCAAGGGGCCCCTTCAGGGGATGGGCTGTACCTGGAGCGTGCCTCAACGTAACGAAACGACCCCGTGCAAGACCCCCCCCCCCCCCCCGTAACCCACCCGATGCCCCAAAGTCGTTCCCCCGCTCCGGATCAGCCACGCTCCGTCCAACCGGGGGGCATGCAAGTTGCAGACCTTATGGTTACGTACCCCTCATCTCCAGGTCCCATCCTCGATCTCCCTCCCATCCCCAGAGGGGCCCCTTGAGGAGGAAGCTCTGCGGGTGGGTCCTTCCGAAGAGGGATACTCCACCAACGTTCTGCAAGCCCCCCTCCTTTGGACTACGCTAACACCTGATCCTCCACTCCTCCACTACCACTCCCCCCCCCTTACTCACCACGGCCCCACCACCGTCGCACCCCCACCACCCACCGGCACGGTCCCACATCAACATCATCCAAGGCTGTTACCGGGAACCCACCCGCCCTACTGTCCACACCCAGCCCAAGGACCAAGCGCTTCCAGCCGGATTGAAACCTACCACCTAACAGCACCCGCCGTAGGTCCAGCCGCCACCCATGCGCCCAAAGGACTCAAGCATCTCTGCCGTGGTAGGATGACTAGCGACCACTTAACGTCCACGCTCGGACGACACCACCCTCTCGGGCATCCCCTGGTGTTAGGAGCCCTTACCGTAATCTCCGCCCTCCCTCCTTCCTGACCACCACCCCTCACGAGGCAGCACCGAACACCCTGGGCCAGCCAGGAGTCAGTTCCAGAAAGAGTTAAAGAGACTCTTCAGGTAAGCGCTATCACCCAGCAACGTCCATATCCACGCGTTAAAGAAACGAGCTCTCTTGTAGTGTTAAGTTAGGCAGCCGGTATCGCTCCGCCCCTCCCCTTGAATCATACTACCAACACCCCTCCCATCATCGCAGAATACCAGCGACGTGATCAGAGTGGTACTAACCCCAGAAGGGGCCTTCCCATGTAGTAAGGATACCAAGCTTCAGTTCGGTTCACAACCCGTAGTCCGTCATCCCTTATCGCTCAGTACTCCGGTCCTCCCGAAGCACCTCCCTCCAGTTGCCCAACCGCATGATCAATCTCACCCACCCAGTTTACAAGGACCCCGCTAGTCCATGGTTCTGGTTGGAGTTAATCACACGATGACGCGTAGGGTAACACATACGCAAGCATCGACCCTGCCCCTGCGATTCTGTTTGTGTACTTCAGCCCTCCACCCGTGTACTGCATCCAGGCCCGTCACTTATTATCCTCCTCCATCGCCCACCAGCCGCCATCCTCGCCCACATGTTCGGTGTGACCGGTCGGATGCAACTTCTGATGTTGTAGACTACTGGAATCGGCTGTAACGGCGGCAACCACAGACTGGGTCCTCCAAGAGGGGGAAGTCATCGCAGCGGGTACTTTAACGATTAGAATATGAACACCACCCAAGTGATGTCCCGCTCATCACAAACACCTTACACCCCTCGCCACCGCGACAGCCCCCATCCATCCCACCACCCACCGCTGAAGAGGCGGCAGTGTGTGAGACACCATGGTTGTTGCTGAAGCCCAGGGTTCTAGCCAAGCGTTCATGAATCACAAGCGGCCACCGTTTCCAGCAACCGCACTCGTGGACCGTACACACCGCTCGCACCCAACTCCCAGCGTCATCACCACGAACGGATCATCATACCCCCGGTCCAGCCCCACCCGTAGATGAGACCAGAGTTCAGGTCCTCCCCGTCGTAATCTAACTCCGCCTGTTGAAGCACTACAATGCAGCACATCCCCACTTCCCCACTCCAACGCACAAGCCCCTAGCCCCCACCCCGAAGAGCAGACACAACAGCCGGTACGCCTAGCAGTTACCATACGCCCCTCCACGCGTATGATCCGTACCCCCTTGCAGAGTACCCCTCGTTCGCAGCGTCAAACCGAAGCACCGAAACCAGCAACCCTCCGACGACGCCCCCGGTACAACACGGTAAGCATCTTCATCAAGTCACCAATCAAAGCACCAGGTCATCCACCCGAGCCCCGTCCTCCCGTTCCCATGATCACCTCAGACACCCCCAACAGGTGCCGATACCTCCGTGATCACATAAACAGTAGACGCCAACAGGAACATGGCCATGTCTCGCCCCTCCCCACCGACGATCCGCTACTACACCTGCGCCCCTCGCCCACCAACTAACCAACCAATCGCCCCACCCTCAAGGACCCCAACACCCTCCCTCGCCGATCAAAGCAAAGAAGGACACCGAGGTCCCCGAAGATGAGCCAACCGATCAGCTACCTGATGAACCGTGCGTGGTCCTCGCTGGCGACAATCGATAGCTCAGTTATCATGCTGATGGTCATGCAACCGACTCCCCAAGTTACCCCCACCCTCCCACACCCACCCCGAAGAGCAGATGGGTTACGGACCATGAAGGATAACCCAAAAGAGCCAGTTGCATGACCGGCATGAAGCAAACAACACATCACGAATATCGCTCTAGTTACCGTCCCACCCACTACTCCACCCTTGCGAGGCTTCGAATTACCCAGCCCCCACCAGAAGAACCCCACCCCCAACCCACCGCACCCAAAGGTCCAGTCGATCAGAGATGAAGCCCCTCCTAAAGCACCCGCAGCAGGCGTATGGGCCCGATATAGGATGCTGTATGAGTTCGGGAAGTGAGAGACCGTGGCTCCCTGTCTCCGTGTGTGTACAACCATGTTCCTCCGCAGCCCCAATCTTTAGGTGTGTGTCGCATCAGTCAACCAGTGATCAAGCAAGTGTAATGAAGAATCAGGTGTTAGTGTAGGGAGAAGGAGGTGGATCTTGCAGACCGTTATCCGGAATCACTCTCTCCGTAATGATCTCCCCGGACCCAACTTGTTGGGGAGGAGAGAACATGGAGGTGAGAGTGATGTAGGATATAAGGTTTGCAACTTGCAGATCCACCGGTCGACCGAACGTGCCTGATTCGTAATGAAACGCCCCCCCCCCCCCCCCCCCCCCCCCCCCCA
>KZ994167.1:0-15131 GCA_003614705.1 Blyttiomyces helicus | reverse complement strand
CAGTCCTGGGTAATACAATCTAGTCCTGCCTCCAAGACCCCTTCCTATCTAGAACCCTCCAGCTCCTCTCCTTTCCCTGCCTCCTGTTGCTTGCACCTAGGCAACCCCCCTCTCCAAGTCATGTCATCAAGACCACACCCTCGACATCCCACCATCAAGCCTGCTGCCCCTGACAGCGGGAATATGGTTACTGCTGATGTCTGGACTCAGCTTCGGATATCTTTCAGAGACTTCTCCAATGTTTGGATACCTGATGCGTCCCCAATATTCCTGGAGCTTCTACACATTTCCCCAGCACAGCCCCATATTCCCCCACTCCTCTCTTTATAGACCCATGTATCCCTCCCATTATAGAAGATCCTGATCAACACCAGTTTTGGGCAATACATCTTGTTCTGCCTCCAAGTCTCCTTCCCATCTTGACCACTTCTTCCCCTCTCCTCCTCCTGCCTCCTGTTGCTTGCACCTACGCAACTCTCTCTCCAAGTCCTGCCATCAAGTCCATGTCACTCAAGATCGCAACACCTAGCCTGCTGCCCCTGACAGGGCGAGGGTGCGGAGTAAGGCTGTTGAGCTCAGGGTACCTGTGTTTCGTGCTTGCTACTTTTGGTTGCTTCTTGTTGTTGTGGGGGGCGTGGTTTCTTGTTGACGGCTGCCTGGTGAGATGGAGGTTCTTTGCTGTTTTTGGAGGTGGTCACTTCAAGCCTATCAAACAAGGGCTCATAACCTATGAGCACCAGACTCCTTAAAAAGAAGATGAAATGAGTTTGGCAAAAAAGGACAAAGCGTGTTCATGGTTGAGGGGTTGTGCGAAGGGATGGTCGGGAGTGAAGTGAGTGGACCAATACCACGGTAATACATAGTGTGTATGCAAGTGAAAGGGAGAGGGAGCTGATGTGAACATGGAGATCATTGAGTCTTAGAGTTCTCTTCTCTGTTTGTTTTTGTGATGCTTACATTGCTTCTCACTCTTTCTTTACCTGCTGGCTGGCACGTCCTTGCAGGAGGTGACTACGACCTGAACGTCGCTGAATTGGCTTCTGAAGCTCTGTCTAATGTGCAACATGGATGGAAGGCCAGACTCAAGATGACCTCCACTCACCCTACAGCCTGACTCACAGCCTTGCCACCTGCTCCCCCCACCTGCGCCGTGGGCATTTCTCTGGCAGCAACGACATCGACGATTGCATGTTCACCACCCTCCTTCACTTGAGCCCCCTCGGGGACAATCTGTTGGTGCAAGGAAGCAGTCTGGTCAGGGATATCACCATCGGATACCTGTACCACCATGAACGCCCCCTCGTCCACGCGGTCCTGATTCATGATCCGTACTATAATGGGCATTATGACCTTAGGAGGCTATCAGAGCTCACGATGACAGCCTCTGTAACGGCAAAGAGCACCGCATGTTGGCATGGAAATGGGCATTGGGGATGAACCTGGGCGTGCTGCAAAATGATCCGTGTCTCAAGAACCAATTCAAACAAGGCCACGCAGACATGAGGGGGGACTTGCTGGTTGTCGAAAGAGGATTACCTAGCAACTGAATTGCCCTGTCTTCATGATGAGAGGCAATTGATTTGATGTTGAAACTGGGTTGACGAGGGGGGGGGGCAATCGGCAAGTTAATTTGCAATCCAGCGTGGCGGACAGCTGTGCTGAATCCCTGCTGAGTCACAGCTTTTTTTTGATGGCGTGGGCAAAGTCGACAGCAAGCATCAGGCGTGTGGAGGTGGGGCCTGTAAGCATCTTCGGACACTCTAGGTTCTCCAATGGGATGAAAGGGTGCGGGCACCTCGGGGGCGGCGGCGGACAGTGTCTGTTTGGCAGGCTCAAAAGAGTGCGAAATAGCCAGCTGCAGGACAAGAGGGAGCGGGGAGAGTGAGAGGATCACAGGCAGGAGTGGGATGAGGCGGTGTTGTCTTGGAAGCGGTAGCTACTGAGGCGCCATAGGGATTCCAGTGCATCAGCAACAAAGGGATCAAGGACAATGATTGGATGCAAGCAGATCTGCAGGATGATCACAACCAGAATCTTTAGCTTTTTCTGTTGGTCAGCTGGAGTCTTCGTCCAATCGTTCATTTTATGCAATGATAATGATTGTGTCATATTGATAATGTTGAAGTGTTTCCCCCTTCCTGGATTCTTTGGCGTTTCTCGACATTGCATGTATTGTATGTGGTGGTCTTCCCCCTCCAATTTGTACCCTCACAAGTGCAGAAGAGAGAGAGGAGACGAGTAACACAAACGCTTCTGCTAACCAGACACACCCCGACGCCATAGCGGCCATATATAAAAAATGGAGAGCCCAACCCTCACGTCCCGAATCAAGAATGCTTCTCGGTTACGTCACACCAACTCAGCAGCGCATCAACTGAGACCACCCTCTTCTCACATATTGCAAGAGGTGCTTCACACGGTACGCCCGGTTTATCAAAGAAATCGTCATAAATGATCAGCGATGCACTGGTCGGTGGGCCGGAATCCTTGGCCGCCCCAGTTGGTCGATGCTGCTGTACAGCTGGTGCCTGCGGGTCTCTTGGAAACAACGGTACGTAAACTTGGGCAAGAGCAGGTGTGGTGATGGCTGCGCCGAAGTAGCCGGACGTGATAAACCAGCTTCTGACGGGCATGTGGGTGTAGGAAATGAAAATGGTGCCTTTGGTGTGGTTAACTTGAGTATCCTTGAACCCAGCAACACGGGGGTGGACGAGAGCGGGTGTCGACAAGGTGGTAGAGACTGCACAATTGCATCTGTTAACTGTCGCCTGCGCAGCATCCACAGCAAAAAGATAAGCCACTCAACACTGACGCCAGGATTGATTCTGATGAAATTCGAGATCTCAGACAGTGAAGTTTCGGATTGGGTAAGGACACTTGTGTATGAAGTAGATGGATGGATGTCTCCATGTACTTTGAACAGGCTCTACCGTGGAGCTGGATTAGGACCCAGGCGGAGCACATGGGGGAGAACTCCGTAGGAGTGACCTCTTCGGGGCAGCGGTGTGATATGAAATTGTAGGGGCCTGTGCCGATGAGCCTGTGGGTGATGTTCCCTTTGGGCCATCCCGGTTTAAAGAGCTCCCCAGGCCGCCAGTTCCTGGTGCGGAAGGTGCCTTCCCCCCGGTACTGAGATTGATATGCTGCAAGTTCCTTATTGGTGAAAGGTCTGAATATAATATGATCCATTCTCGATAACAAAAGTTTTCTCTAGTGAATATCAAAGGAAAGTGATGTTAGTATGTAATGGTTCAGACTTGATCCTCCGGTGGCACTGCACATTATCCCACCTCAGTCAGGAGACATATGAGTACCTCAAGTACCAACCGCAGAGCATAGCGTGTATCGGGGTTCGGTTGGCCGTGGTTCATAGTGGGGGATATGGTGGGTTGGGTGGAGGAGGAGGTGTCTCGGGGGATAATTGGGCAATGGACGCGTAGTTGGGCTGGACGGTTGCAGGGGGAGGAACATCAATGTTTTCGGGGGAGGGGTGCAGTGGCTGGGCCAGTGAAGTCAACCACAGTGAAACACAGCAGTTTCTGGAAGGCTGTGTTGGTAAACTTGCTATGTTCGATGTTCTTAGAGAGGCGCCAACAAGGATTCTCGAAAATGTTTCTGAGAGCATTGAAGAAGGCGAAGGCACCAAACCAGCTTCAGGAAGGAAGTGTTGGTATGATTTGGGGGAGAGAGTCTGACTTCGGACCACAGGTCGGTCCATCGTCAATATGTACAACCTAGATGGGAATTACAAGAGGAGTGCAAGGATTCTCTCAATCAGAGTGAAGTCACACCGCGATTCGAGATTAGTGTTAGAGAGTGGTAACCCCTCAGGTTTGAAGTATGTTCATTCCTAGTTGAGGAGCCTGGAGAATTCTAGAGGAAGAGGAGTGCAACTTCAAATTGGCGGAGGAGCGTCATCCACCCTAAAGGATCAATATTTTGGATTCAGAAGGTTTCGCAAACAAACAAAAAAGACAGTTGCTGGGTATTCAGTTCCACCATTTTGCAACACAACGCAGACAATTTTTGGGGTAATTAAACATCCTCTTGCATCGCAACGCGCACAGTTTGGTAATGATAATCTGTCCACTCTTCTTGTGTTGGAAGTTCTTCTCCGTGTTATTATGAATGATGCTTGAAGGGGCCTATCCAGTGAGCGTTAGGCTGTCTCGGTGGGGAGGTTTTGAGTGGAGTGGCGATACCGGCAATGTTGAGGAGGACTTGGTCTCCGGTGTCATAGATGATTGGCTGGCCGCTCTGATTGTGGGAGTTAGTGTATTGATCATTTACCTGTGGGAGCACTACTTCTACAAGACCTTTGACATTCTTCTGTGTTTGGGCAAACTCAAAGGCCGTTTTCTGGTGGTGGATTTGCCTTTGGCCGGGATTTTTTCGTCAGGTTGTCCAAATTGGACATGATTGGGGACGTAGCCACATAACGTGAAAAACGGGGGCAAGACAAGATCTCGGGTAGGTGTGACGTGGATGTTGAAATCAAGGAATGGTAGTAGTCTCAACCAGTAGCCTCTGGTCTTCTTCACTGTCTGGATCATTCTTTCTCACTCGCTGTTAGTTTGCTGGTGGCGAGCAGTGGCCAAGTTGTTTTGGATGCCGGCAAGTTTGGTTAATGCTTTCCTGCAGGCTGACATGTCCTCGGTCTCATGGTCCGTGACAAAGACCGTGACCTGGTGGGTAGCCAATCTGGGCGTAAACCCAAGAGTTGAAGAGTCTGTCAGAGGCCGGAGTTGGTTGGGACAAGATTAATCCAAGTGGAGAAGTAGTCAAAAAAGCAGAGGCTGCAGTCATACATGGGGTCCAAAGGATGCTGGCATGGCTAAGGGGTTGTATCTGATCATTTCCCAGCAGGTTTGAGGGATTTGGAGAGTATAGAGGAAGCCTTAGATTTGCTTCAGGTCCTTGAAGCGATGGCAGTACAGGCAGCTGGTGATTTACTGCTTGATTTCTGAGAACATGCACGGTCTGTAGTACTTTGTGACGATCTTCTTAATGGTCTTTGTCTAGCTCTGGTAACTGCAAAATTCTGTGGACCGGGTGTGAGTCAAGTTCATAAATGAGCGAGGCAACATCAAGGACTTTGATGCGTTCCGGGCGTTTGATGCACAATCAGGGCATACTGCAGCGCCTGGGAAAGGAGGTCTGCTACAATGTGGAACCGACCTGGTAGGTATTCGATGGAAAAGTTGTACTCTTGCAAATCTTCGATACAATCTGCTTGCCGGCAGCTAAGCTTTGGCTGCGTGTTCCGGGAGGTGAGGGACTTGTGATCTGTGAACGCTCAAAAATGGATGCCAATGAGCTCCCGCTGATTGGCTCTCAGGAATTTGATCTGGGCGAGCAGGTCTTTTGATGTACTGGATAGTTCAGCTCTGCTGGTATCATTTTGCAACTATAGTACGAGATAGGTCAAAGTCGGGGAAGGTTTGTCACGCCTCTGATAGTGTCTGGAAGCTGCGTAATGGCTGGATCATCATCATTAGCACATGCCTATAGCATGGTCGGGGCGTCTGGGAACACATAGGTCACAAGGATGGGGTGGAAATGGGCAAGTACCAGAGCGGTGGAGATGGCGTGTTCTAGGTGCGAGAAGGAGAACTGCCTGTGTTCGGTCCCAACCCGCGTTTCTTTTAGAACTGTAGCTCTGAAAGTGGGTAAGGAACTTTGGAGTTGTTGTCGTCCTAAGGCGGGAGGTAGTTGGCAAATCCCATGAAGGACTGGATTTCACGTACGTTTTTCGGCATTCCATTCAAGGATTGTGGCAATTTCGGACGAAGAGATGGAGATGCCACTACACCTGACTTGATGACTGCAGAAATCGACTTCTCCCTTGCCCAAGAGGCATGTGCTCTGCTTGACGTTTAGCTCGTGCTTGAGTAGGATCGCTGAAACGTCTTCGACATGTTGCTTACGCTCTACTTCCCTCTTAGAGCAGATTCTGATGTCGTTGAGGAAAGAGATTACACACTTGTTGTACAGGTGATCAAGAATTGAGTTCATGAAGCGCTGGAAGGAGGCAGGGGTGTTTGATTATCCAAACAGCATGACTAGGAACTGGAAGTGGCCGTATCTTATTCAGATTGCTCCCTCATTGGCTTGAGGTTGATCTGCTCAAGGATCTCCTTTGGAATGGCTGGTCAAGTGGTAACAATTTGAAAGACGACAAGGTTGTTGACGTTGTGAAGGGGGCCCCGTGAGGGGTCCCACGAATCTTCCATCCTCTGGGCTCCTATCTGTGCCTGTGAGATCTGCACTGTGCGTTCAAAATCCACCATCCCTAGGTTAGGGATCAAGGCAAGGACCGCCACATTGCATAAGGACAGGTGTGATGGCCCCGACCGTGGTGTGAGATTGACGCTTTGAGGAGGGTTGACTGCTAACGTAGGATGCTGACCAAAACCAGGGCGTCTGCATATTTCGCATTACTCTGGGTGAGGTGGCGTTCTTCTTGGGTTCCCTCATTATAGTGTGGAATTAGTTGGCGGGATTGACTTAGAGACTGGGAGAAGACTGTTGTGAGATTGTTGACAGCAGAAACCCTCTTTGTTCCCAGTCCATCTTCGGACTTCACGCGTTAGGCTAATCTCTGACCTTAATGTGACTTGACTTCGCTCTGACTGATGGAATTCCCACGCCACCTATTTAATTCCCTTATACATTTTATATAGCAACAGAGGACCAACCTTTGGTCCTTGGTTTGACTCTTTCCTCCCAATCATACCTACACTTCCTTGCCGAAACTGCTGTGGTTCCTTCGCTCTCTAAGACACCCTCAGAAAGCCCCTCCATTATCCTTTTTGGCGTCTCCCTAGCAACCTCAAACTCAGTATGATTTACTCCATTTTCCCATTGCTGTCATAGAGCACCAATTAGCATTGCTCATCGCATGGCTGCACCACTATGTTCCTTTCCTATATGGGAAGGATTGCGTCGTTCCCCTCAACTAGCTAGAAATACCTCGGTTGTCGGAGATCATGGCACCCACGCATGCGTCGACGCAAGCTTCAGTCATGGTTAACCCTAACCCCAAGCTTAACCTAACCCCAAGATTTGATATCCTGCATATAATGCGGATGCGACCACTGCTGATGCACCCAGTATCCTCTCTGGTTTTGCATCAGCAGATAAGCCCCGGGCTTCCACACAAACCCCTCCCCCCATGGATTTGTAAAGTAATAAAGTTTCCTCTCTGGTTCCGCATCGGCAGCCCCTACACTTTCCCCCACAGGAGAGCAGGCCTGCCAAGTACCCCACTAGGTCTCCCCTGCTGCAACTCAAGACAGTCCCGGGTATGCAGGGCATGAGACCCCGAGGCCTCACCCTCACACCTCATCTCTGACAACCTCCCGTCACAAGCTACTGGTCAAGACAGCCCTCGATATAGTGACACCTGTTAGGACTATCAAGGGCCATCAAGGATCTACTGGAGACCTCGTCATCACCAAGCTATTTGGTTCTTAATATGTCTGGAATTAGGAGGGAGTGCTGATGGTGGACTGACTGGGGGTGTTTGCGTACCTGGCCCCGGATCCAGCAGAAGGACAGCTACTCCTGGACCTGGAGCGACTGCTCAATCCACAGGACCCCCATTGAGTTTGCCAACATCAATGCGTCCTTCACTTGCAACCTCAGCAAAGTCCTGATCAAGGTTGCCCAACCGACTTCCTCTGCCAACTTCAACATGCCTTTCAAAATCCTGAGAAAAGAAATCGGCTTAAGCAAAGCAAAGATGGTTGATAAGTACAACGTCCTGGAAGGAAGCATCGAAGTTGTTGCAAGGTTGGTCTCATTTGTAAGCAACTTCCTGATTGAATACTGCGAAGAAAACCTGAAGCGAATTGCCATCTAAGATAAGAACCTCTTTGCAGCCCAGGCAGCCAATTAACAACCGCCCCCTAAGGTCTTTCCTCTCAACAACCAAGACCTCTGCCTGCGGGATGGACAATGGGCCAGCTGTATTTCTCCTGCAGGTTGGTAACTCACTTTTGGCACGATCGGATGAGGAACAGGTCTCAGTTGGTGAGAGGATAGACCTCAGGTACGGGGCCCATTTATATCACTGCCTTTGCGAACCATAAATTCCCCAAGAACGCAGGTAATGGTGTCAAGTGCAATGTAGCCAACCTCGCCTTTGGAGCCAGCTTATCAGAATACAACAGCCAGTGTCCAGTCCAATACAACAGCAACCCCCCAATCATTGACAACTACTCGGAAATTGCCTACCCGCCTTCAGAGTCCAAAAAAAAGCCCTGGGGCTGGGTGAACGCAAGCAGTTCTCCTTTGAGCACCTACACACGCCATCTACACCGCATCGGTGCTCGCGCGCTTCAACCCTAGCCTCATGACCTATGTCCTCTCCAACTCCGACTACGCTATTGGGGGATGAGTGGCTCAGCGACTGAGGACAATGATCTGATTACTATGCAGCTTCCAACCACTGTCAGGGGCCCAAAAAACCTTCCTTGACATTGACTCATCTCGTACATCAGTTGCAAAATGAAACCGGTGGAGATAAACTATCCAGTACACTCAAAAGAGCTGATTGCCGTCTTCAAACTGATGAAGGCCAATCCTCATGAGCTCATTGGCTTCCAGTTCTGAGCATTTACGGACCACAAATTCCTCATCTACCTGAGTACTCAGCAAAAGCTTAGCCGCCAACAAAGTGGTTTGATACAAGAGGTCCAGGAATATGACTTCTCCATCAGATACGTGTAGCGTAGATTCAGCACCATCACGGCCCTTCTCTCCCATGCGCCTCAATACGCCCCCAAGTGTCCAAAATGATAAGAGCGAATCAAGATCCTTGTCAGCACTTTACTCATCTCCAATCTCTAGGTGCCACCAATCAACCAACTATTATATGAATTCACTGACCGAGAAATGCAGGAGCATCGCTCGATTACATGACCATAAACGGCTACGCTCTCAACTTCAATGCACTACTAGCTGATGTTGACAACAAATCCTCAAAGCCAAGCGACCTCACCAAGCCTAGATTCAACAGCAGCTTTCTCTACAACAAAGGACAACTCTGAGTTCCTGAGCTCATGTATGGATCAACCATGGAGCACTGCCACAACCGAATCACCAATGCCAGTCACCAGGATCAGACTAAACCCATCAAGAAGATGGCCACGAGGTACTACATACTGGCCATCCATGTTCTCAGGGATCAAGCAGTACATCACTGCTTATGCTTCAAGGATCCCGATCAAAGCTACAGCTTCCTCCACCCACTTCTGATTCCTCATGACTTCTTGGAAATGATTGAATTCGATGTTTCTGCCATGCCAGTATATTTTGGACCCCATGGCGAGCTGTATGATTGCTGCCTCTGCTTTAATGACTATTTCTCCTCTCTGATCATCCTCAACCCTCCCAATTTGGGATGGACAGCGCATGCCCTGGCAGACTTCTTCGACTCTTGGGTATACGCCCAGATCGGCTGCCCCCAAACCTTTCTCACAGACCACAAGGCTAAGGTCATTTCTGCGTTTGGGCAAGCATTCACCAAACTCCCCGACATCCAGAACAAAGTCGCCACTGCTCGCCATCAGCAGACTGATGGCAAGTGCGAACAAAGATCAAGACAGTAAAAAGGTCCTCAATAGATACCTTCATCCAATCAGCAATAACTGGTCACAACTGCTGCCGTTTCTCGAAATCAACATCAATGCCACACCTACCGGAGATCTCAATCTATACCTGTTCTTCCCCAAACACGGCTTTGTCCTCAACTTTCTCGAATTCAGACGGCCAGAGGAGCGGGTCCCGACAAAAGACAATACTATCACCAGAAAGAAGCTACTCAAATTAGCCCAAGAACAGAGGCAGGTCAAATATAATGTAGAATTTGTGACCCAACAGGTGCAAAATTGATACGCCAACTCCTAGGATCAGAGTTGACAGCCGATTATCTAGGACGCTGGAGACGAAGTCCTCCTTAACATCGCCAGGATCGCCACTCCACTAAAAACCTCCCTACCAGAAAAGCTCATCGCTTGCTGGGTAGGCTGCTTCAAGATCCTTAGCCCGGACCCAAATCCAGACACCAACAATCTCAACATCTGGACTAGCAGTATTCATCTTGTCCGGCCATACTTCAACGTCAACATCTTTCAGTGCTTCATCCAGCCAAACACTTCTATCCATCGCAATACCAATACCATATCCTACCCTAACCAATCGGCATAGAAGGCAAAGAGGGATTGATTGTGGAGAAGATCTTCAACAGTAAGGACTACAGCAGACAGGGCAAGGACGAATCCTACGGGCAACGCTACCTCATCAAATGGACCAGCTACCCAGAGGCGGAAAACCAATGGCCCAGACTCGATGACATGAAGGACACTGAAGCGTACGAGAATTTGCTCAACGGAGAAGCTTGCCCAATCCTCCTCGATGCGCATCCAGAGGAAAAGCCATCATCCCCGCGCGCTCCCACGCTAACCACAACCTCAACCACAAAAAGCAAACAACTCCCGGCCCTTGATGTGAGCTCAAGGCGGCCTCCTACATGTCCCAGACTCCCATCCTCAGGCCACCTCAATGCCACCTTCGCTTTGTCCATATGTATTGCATAACTATGATAAGGTTTTGTTAAGTGTTATCATTTGTCTCATCGAATAGTTTACGCAATTTCATCGCCAGAAGAAGTGGTAGAACCTCATAACCGCCTTGACCTTCAGGCAAGATATATGTACTCAACAACTCCCTGCTAAACAACAAAAGAGGAGCCGGACCCTTAGAACTGAGCGCCTGCTATGACGCAAAAAGGCAAGACAACCCTAGGATGACCGGAGAGCTCACTCATGATGGCCCAGTTCTCTCCCGGAAGCATCAGTAATGAGGACCTGGAGAACAACTGCACACGCGTTATGGAGCAAGAGGGAACCAGAGAAACCTATGACAACAGGAGAGCTTGCTCATGATGGACTGGGACTCCCCCAGTAGTGCCACTCCTGACAACTCAGGGAACAACCCCACGCATTGCGATGCAAGAGGGAGCCAGAGATCCATAGGAGGATCATAGTGCTCACTCTGGAAGACCCAGGACTCCCCCAGAACTATTGCTGGTGACAACCCAGTGAACAACTGCATGCGTTACAAAGCAAGAGGGAGCCGGAGAACCCTACTACGACCCCAGAGCTTGCTTGTGATGGCCCAGGACTCCCCCAGAAGTATCGCTTGTGACGACCCCGAGAACAACCACACACGTTGCAACGCAAGAAGCCTGGTAGAGATCACCATTACCAGACCATGCGCATTAACGCAAGAGGGTGAAATCATTGCCCTAAACTGTACATGTTGCGGTGAAAGAGGGTGGAATAGAATAATGTTTAACTTTGGTTTCTCTTCCTTTGCTAGACATTCAGAATCCCATTTCCAAAGGATCTTAGCCCAATCTTTTGGGATGGATCTGGCTTCTCCTTCTCCTCCCCCCTTCTCGAGGTTGTCCCTCTCTCCACTTACAAACAAGGACATTCAACTCTGTGGGGCTAACACTCTCCACTCCTCCAAATCTTGAGTACCTACTTGCTTCATATTGGATTTCACCGCCTTTTTTGCAGTGTGACTTCACTCCAATTGATGGAATTCTTGCGCTCCCCATGTCTTTCCCATCTACATAGTACATAGCCACAGAGGACTGACCGGTTGTCTTCGTTCAGACTGTTTCCTCTCATTCATACCTACACCTCTTTCTCAAAGCAGTGGTGGTTCCTTCGCACTCTACGACGCTCTCAGAAGCCGTCTCGATTATCCTTGTTGGCGCCTCATTAGCAACCTTGAAGTTAGCATGTTTTGCTCTAATTTCCCATTACTGTCATAGAGCGCCGATTTACATAGTTTCATCAGAACTTTGTTGATGGCCTTCTTCTTGAAGTCATGGGTGGCATACCCAAATGTGCCTCTCCACGGCACCGGCCCTGGCTCAAACACAATCTTGACAGCAGCCATACCCTTGAGGTAGCTGATGATCCGCTTTACAAGACTAATGTGGGCAGGAGCGAGGTAAGTCATGAAGCGCCATGCAACCACTACAGCATAAGCGATCTTGGGCCTCGTACAAATCATCGCGTACACAATGCTGCCCACCATTGACCGGTACTTCTTGGTAGCTGCTCTGCCGACCAAGTAGCCCAGCTCTGCCACTGTTGCAAAGACGTCTACCTAGATGGGAGTGGGGGTCATGTTTGCATCAGTCAGGCCAAAACACCCGACAACACTCCCAATGTGGTCTCCCGGATAATCGAAAAGCGACATGCCGCCTGTCCCTCTCAACCTCCAAGCCTATGAGAACTCAATCTTGCAAAGGCCAGACATCTTGAACTGTGTGGCTGGAAGGGCAGAGCTCAAGACGGCTTTGATCGCAGCCCTATGGATTTGACCTCAAGTTCCTCATCAGAGTCAGAGGAGTCAGGGGTTGTGGTGCGGGTCTCCCCAAACAGGACTTGCGTAGAGAGTTGGTGTTTGGGAAGAGAGCGTTTTCAACTATGTGGTTGTAACGGTGCACTCTTTGCAATCAATCTGGGGGGAGTTTGACCGCTTGTTATCATCGCTGCTTCCTCAGGTTGCTTTCTGGCTGGTGTCTCCCCAGTTTGAATACTCTTTCTCTTCAGGAATGTCCTAGATCAGGTTCTCCCCCGGGAGGTGCGGGCATTAAGCATGCCTTGCTCGTCAAAGCCCATGCTCCCATGGAGGATCACCTTCTTCTGGGTGATACAGGTGCAATAACCCATCGTGGTGTCGCCATATCCCAGGAGCATGGCCTTTGGGTGTGATCGTGCCACTTCTAGAGCTTCTTGCTGGGGATGAGGGCACATGTGTTGCTGACAAAGACACACAGGGGCTCGACCCAAGATTTCTTCTCCCTGAAGAACTCTTTGGGATTCATGATCCCATAGCCAAGTGCAGCAGCTGGGGATGGTTTTGGAGGTCGACCACTGTTTACACCACTTCTGCCCAGAAGCACTTGCCTCTGTACAGCGACCTCAAGCCTTGAGCATAGTATGTGCCACCTCAGTGGCACTTCAAATTATCTGTACAGCGACCCTGTTATGGAACAGGGGGTGGGGAACCATGAGTAGATGGTTAAATACTCTCTTCTTCATCATTGCAAGAAACTAGCGGCCAGTTAAATTGCCAGCTTTGTCAGCACAAATGATTGCAAATTTCTCATCCATCAGCGGCTCAGCCTCCTGAATGTAGTGTTCAACCGCCTGCACGGCTTGACACTTTTTCTTGAGCAATGTAGCATTGAGTCTCGTGTGTTGTCCCCCACTAGCAATAAGTACCGCAATTTGCCATGTGAAGTTACCTCAATCAGCCCTGTGATGTCCATGTGGACCAACCTAAGCAGTGGGGTCTCGCTTGTGCTCGCCGAGGTCCTCTCCTGCAGAATATTTGTCTGTGGCTGCTTTGTCTGCAGGCGTGGCTTGCAGAGGCTGAGTTCTCCACAGATTGCCATCATGTTGAGTCCTTTCACCATGCGCTTCAACACCAGCTTCTTCACCGTGTTGAGGTTGCGTGGCCGTACTGTTAATGCCATAGTTCAACAGTGGAGGTTAGTGCACGTCTGCTGTCATAGCCAAGAGAGCCACATTGTTGCAGATGTTCAGCGCATAGAGACCACCCTGAATTGGTGCCGATGCTTGCTGATTGTTGTCCATGTCGAGGACTGTGCAGACTTCTCACTAGAAAACAATCTTGAACTTCTTCCGCGTCAGCGGAGGGCCCAACGTAAGGTTCATATGAAGCGAGCGGACGTAGAAAAAGTTGGCGACCGGGACAGCCTTGCTGCTCTTGTAACGTTGGAGTGGGTTGATCAGGGCTGTGGCGCTCCGTGTTACTCGCAGTTGTTACTGTTCCCTATGATGATCTCGCAGTGGCAAGCTAGAGAGGTGGCATCATCGAGGTAAGATTTGTTGTTGATCATATGCTCTGATACACCTGACTCCATTGACCAAGGCTTGGCAATCCCCGGCTGTCCTGCAAGGAATGCGGTGTCACATCCCTTGTCGAGTTCAACCTCAATGATCTCGTTGTTGTTGACGTCGTATTTGTAGGCAATCAGGGAGTAAGTTACAGCTGTCTCTGGCACATCAACCTCGCGCTCCTGGCAGAGAAAGGTACAGCTCTCCCTGCCATCAGCGACAGCGGTGTTACCCTAAACATTGCCTCCACCCTAGCCCTACTTCTGCAGCCCCTCCTCTCTGTCCTCTCTGTGTACCCCTCCTCCTTGTTTCGGCATTCTGGCTTTTCGCAGTTGTTGCAGGTACCCTTCTTCTTCCCCTCGCCATTCCTAGCGTGGTTGTGGCTACCATGGCCTCCTCCTCTCCCTGACCAGTTTGAGCTGCTCTGTGTGTCAATAGCGGCGAGTGCGGCGTCCTTCGCCTTCAAGATGTTGGTCAGCGTCAGCTTATCCTCCGTGAGGATCTTCTTCCGCAGCTCTGACACCATCAGTAAGCTATTCTGATGGTGTCGGAAAGTCTTCCACGTGCCCATTGGGAGGGATGAGAGAAAACCCAGACCTCAATGTTGTTGTCAGAGATCTTTGCGCCTGCGTCTGCGAGCTTATCAACAATCTCCTGGAAGCAGCTTAGCTGTAACGGCACCCTCCCAGTCTACATGCGCAGCATATCGTAGTCGGCCCTTAATCGATTGGTATGCGCCTTCATTTTGGCGCTGTGGAACCTCTCCAAGGCGTCCCACGCTTCGTTTGCTGTCTTCCCGTTGCGAATCACCTCCATCTGGCTGCTCGATAGCGAGACAGAGATGAACGCATGCGCCTTATTGTCCTTTGCCTACCACTCCTCAATCCTTTCGTCAACATCCTCCCTTGCCCGCTTCGCTGCCGCAGCTTCCTTGGGCGTTCCCGATGGACTCAGGGCAAGTCTTATCCCCTGTCATCATCTTCCAGAGGGTCTGACCTCGTAGGGAGCAGGACGCGAGGTACAGGCAGTTTCGGTAGTTCGTCGCCGTGATTTTTTCGATGGAGGAACGTTGGCAGTAGCCTGATGTAGTGTCCGTGGACATGGTGGATGTTGGTGAAGGTCTTTCTTCTTGTTGTGAAAGTCGTTGTCTGCTTGAGCCGTGAGCAGGGGGCTCACAAC
>KZ994166.1:0-15077 GCA_003614705.1 Blyttiomyces helicus | reverse complement strand
GGCGGGATCTCTCCCATCCCCCCCCCCCCACCGCCGCCTTCCTCCTCACAGAAAGACCCAACCCACATCCGCGCCTCCGTATCCACAATCTTCTGCTTAAGCTCCTCCAGCGTCTCCTCCGTCTCCTGACAGTTCTGAATAAGCGCCAGATTGTTCTCCTCGAGCTCTGCAAAAATATCGAGCAGCTGCTGCGGCGTGTGAAAATACAAAAGCGGCTCGTCATCCTCGTTCCACGCCTCCCCCTCGTCTTCGTCCGAGTTCGCGCCGGAATCGTCTTCATCCCCTGCTGCCAGTGCTGCTGCCGTAGCTGCGCCCGGCCCACCGGGGAATATGGACTTGCGCGAGAGGGGTTTGGTTTTGGCTGTCTGCACCGCGTTAGGAGCGAGGCCACCGTGTTTTTTGGATGTGTTAGGGTGCGAGGGGGATGATATTTCGTCTTTTTCCAAGAAAACAAACGAAGTATGAAAAACGAAGTGTGAGGATGGAAATAGGGATCGTCGTCTAGAATCTATTTCAACGCCCCGCCCCCCTCCGCCCTTCACGCACACACGCATAGTCACACATCATTCCGACCTACCTTCACGCTGCTACTCGAAGGCGAACACAATGCACGTCAGCTTTGACATCAAACCCACATTCGTTGCAACCACGCAACGCTTCGCTCCCCATTAACGTCTAACTCCCGGCCCCCTCACCTTCTTTTTCACCGTATGCTCATCGAAAAACTCCCTAGGCGTGAGCTTATCCAAAAATTGCCGATATCGCTGCAGATCCTTCAGCTGATCCTCGTTCTTGGACATATCGCTGCGAATACTCATGATCTGCACGTTCAGCTTCTTGATCTCTTGAATCTTTTCTAGCTTCGCTTTTGTCTCCATCTCGGCTCTGGTAGGGGGGGGGAGGGAGTGGTGTTAGGGCGGGGTGTGGTGGAAACGTCGTGGCGAAGATGTGGGCTCCTTATCAGGAACATTTCCAATTTCCACAAACTGGTCCCGGCACAACTTGCCTTTTTATTGCCTCAACGGAGTTCTTGTCGTTTTCCTTCAGGAAGGCGTCGAACTTGCCTGCATCCTCCTCAAGCGCCTTCTCATCGTCCAGAAGTTTCTGCTCCTCGGCCTATCTCGGAGGGCGGCGTGGTGTGGTGTTAGCGTAAATGTGAGTATCATGATGACTCGAATGAGGATCGAGTTGACCGAGGGATGGGGGGTGAACTGGCAAGACGCCGGTGTGGAATCGGGGAGGAGGGCGTGGTGCCCGAGCCGAACCTGAGCGATCTCCTCAAGCTTTCGCATCTCTTCCTTCTTCACCCCCAACGCGTACTGAACGAGGAACATCTCACGCTTCTTAGCGATGAAATCGTGCAGGTTTTCTTTCACAAAGTGACGATCCGCTGGGGGGAGCAATATGGAATCGCGGTTGGTTTACAGGCCACCTCAGACGCATCCGGGGATTTCCACGCACCAAGCCCATCCAACCTCGCGTCTGCCGATTGATCAAGATTTTGTCGGAATCGCGCTTCCGAAGCTGCTCGTAGAACTGCAGGTCGTCGGCGTCTTCGGACAAGAGCGCCTTGAAGTTTTTGCGCTTCACCACGTTTTTGTCGTAGATGCTCTGGTTTTTCATCTTTTCCTTCGCCTGAGAGGGTGGGAAAGATCCTGAAATTAGCTTCGCTGATGATCGCAAGTGAGAGGTCCCATGCGGCACCACCTATCCACCCATGGTCCCTCGATTCCACGTACCACACTCTCCCGTTATAACACGATCGATTCTCTACCTACCTCCTGCTTGACCCGCCGCTCCTCCTCGCGCATTGCAAACACCTCCACGTCTGACGGCATGTGAAATGGATTCCGCGAACCTTTTCCTCGGCGCCCTCCGTCCCCGCCCCCCTCGCCCGCAGCCGCCCCGCCGTCCGCTGGCGGCTCTGTAGTCGCATTGTCGCCGGAGGGTACGATTTCAGGAAGCTTAAGAATCTTGCTGCGTGGGGAGGCTATAGAGACGGGGTGTGGGTTGGTTAGCTATTGATCTGGTAGTTTTCGATATGGAGGGTTCGGGGCGACGAGAAGGATGATTCAGCTGGCTGTTACCTGGAATTTTGGCGTTCAACCGATGTCGGTTCTGAGCTCTTCGGCCGTCCTGAGCAGTGTATTTTCGTCTATGAGAGTTGTGGATGGGTGGGGGAAAGGCAATGGGAGAGATCCCGCCGCATATGGAGGCTACTGTACCGATTCTTTCGAGTCTCCGAACGAGCCGGCTGCGGGTGCCACGACTGTTGCCATGTCCACCGGAATCCTTCGGCTTTATCCCCCTTACGGCCTGTTCAATCAAGTATATGATGGACCGCCACTGGTAAAGGCGTAATTGGGATCTGCGTTTTCGGAGTGGACGTGGGGTCAGGGGACTTTTTTCTTCAGTTGGGACGTGAAGAGGGCTCCCGCGTTGCACTCGAGGCCTCAATGTCCGCGTAATGAAAACCCAAATGAACGCGCGCGAAGCGTGACGTGTCGGTTCGTCACGGTTCCCGACTCCTTTTCCCACCCTCACACAAACCTCCAACGCACAAACTCTCTTCCACAACGGAAACATCTTCAAATTTCTTCCATCAACTCCGTGCAGAAAATGCCACCCCCACTCCCACCCCCGAGCCACCCAATCTATCCCTTCTTCCCGGGCGATTCCAAGCGCCTTGATCCGCGCAGGTCTCTGCCCCCCGACCCGGCAACGAGCGGTGATCAGGATGAAGAGGCATACGCGGATATGTTTCCCTGGGAGATCGAAGAGATGGAGGGTCTGAAGAGGATGCGGGCTGAGGAGCGCGCCATGTCGAGCGAGGACCACTCGGGAAGATCTGGAGGACCGGGAGGACCGGGAGGATGGGGAGGGGAGGAGTGGAACAGCGTTAGCCCACCCCGACGAGGTGAGATGTCTGATTGTTACCCCCTGGGATCCCTGGGATTCGAGTGGACTTGGACTCGTAATCTATGACTCATACATTGGTCAAAAAGGCGTTAGCGGGTGCGGTCGTCGCTCTGGGTCTAGCCGCCATCGCCCGTACTACAACTTCTACGGTCCGGAACATTGGGTATGAGCTCTTTTGAAGGGCTGGGCCTTGCGGACCGTGGAGTTGATGCAGAAGAGCTCGCGGTAGGGCCTACTAGCTCTATATCTCATGAATGCTTCCCTCCCCCTTCCGACGGTGAACCATTTCCTCTAGGAGAGCCTTCGCCGAGGGAGCCCAGCATCGATCCTTTTGACCTCTCCGCGCTCGCCTACTTTGACATCGCCTGCTGTCGGTCGGGTTTCACTCGGCGACCCTCAAGACCCGCCCCAGGAGCGCCTTAACAGGAGCAGCCCGGCTTCGATCCTTTTAACCTCTCCATGCCCTCCCACTCCCACCTCACCTCCTGTCGGCCAAGTCACACCCGCCCGAACCCCGCTCCAGGGCATGTCCGCAGCTTCTCCTCGCCCACAGACTCGGAAAGAGGTCCGCTTTACCGTTGCCGAACCAACCGCCGAACCGCCCCCGCGCGGTACAACACCAGCTCCCTGCCCTTCCAGACCCCTTCCTACCCCTACACCTCCCTCTATCAGTCCAACGCCCCTTTCCTACGCACCCACTCCTATCCTCATCTCTCCTCCCATCCCACGTCCTGGCACACACACCCTGACTCCGACGGTCGCGGACTGCAACGGGAAGAAAAGGCAATCTCCCACACAGCTTCGTATTCAAGCGAACATCGAGGCGCTTCATGCGAAAAAGCTGGAGCTTGGGCCCGATCTTACGCTGAAGCAGCACCATCTTGACAGAGCGCGTTAACGGGGTAGTCTTGGCGGCTGGATGTGAGGGATATATTGTCGTCCGATTTGCGTCGCTGTTTTCGGATTGTGTGTTTGCTTTTCTCTAAACCACTTGTCTACTGAATAAGAGGCTCTGGCTGCTAGTTGAGCTGGTTGCAAGTTGGGATCTCCCATGACAGTTCACTCCGGGAAGGTTTTTTTTTGCGCAAGTGTCAGGCCAAATTAGTTTGAAGCGTTCAACGCGGAAATCCTGAGATGGAGATCGCATTCGTAGGTATCGACTACATCGGCAAGGCCGATAGTCAACCGCCGTAGCAGTTTTCAAACGATGAAGTCTCCAAGAGGGAGGGTCATTAGCCCCTTATCCCGGTAAGGATGGTGTCTTTTAGATTGAGTATTCGACCGCCAATCGGGATGAGAAAACAAAGCCCCACGGCTGGGATAAAGTATGGCCGCTTAGTGGGGGGCGATGGGTGGCAGTTTGCTTTTGTTCTCCAGTTTAGCCATGCAAGATCTTCATCATGTCCTTGTGCCGCCAAACCCGATACATGGTCGAAGTCATTTCCACCCCCACGTTCCCCGTCCCACCAGTGTCTTCACCCGGGAGCGTAAACCGATGAGTCAGCGTTCCAGCCCCGTTCACGCCAACGACCCAAGGTCGCGTGCGGAAGTCCACGTGAAGCTCGACAACATGCCCGGCGACTCCGGAACGCGAAACCTGGAATGGCTCTCCGAGGTTGCGGTCGGGCCCGAAGGCTTCGTTTTCCTCCCCAGCCACGACGAACGCGACGGAGTCGAACAGCGCTCCAGTCTCTAAGCCATCCTCGTCGCCGACGTACGCCCCGTCGAGGTCTAGCCCACCGACCACCGCAACGGTCCAAACGTACTCGCCAGGCGTCGCTCGCCCCTTTAGCTGCCGCTCGACCCGCTCCTCGACGTCGAAGCATGCAACGAGCTGCCATTGCCGACCGTACGCGTCTATCTCTGTGTCTCCGTCGCTTGCTTCACCTGCTAGGTCGATCCCGAACGAGAATGCAGACGAAGACCGACGCCCCGGACTCCGCACCGCTATAAGCGTCGACGTGCGGATTGATCCACGGTGCGGGACCGTCGGCGAGACCGGTGAGGGGGATGCCGGGAGAGACGCGTCGATCAAGACGGAAAGGTCATCGTAGTCCCATTCGATGCGGGTGCCAGATGGGTACCAACCGGAGCCTGGGGAGTTGGGGAGATGGGCAAGAAGGCAGTCGGGATAAGCTATTGGATTGGTGATCGGGGTCTGATCCTGGGTCGCAAAATAAAGTACCGGAGGGGTCAATGTTGCCGTCTTCGTCGGTTGCACCCGAAAGGGATTGGAGCAGGCTGCGTGTGCGTTCGAGAACATTGCGGGCGAAGGCGTATTCCTGGTCGATGATCATAAGTCGGCTGTAGCGCCACAGAAGCTATGTAGCGGACGAAGCGGAAGGAGGCGGAAGGCAGCGTAGCGCAGCCATGCGATTGAATAAATGGAATGAAAGGGGTGGGTGGGTCGGTAAAACTCCCGCGGAAAAACCAAAATAACGGGAAGAGCATACCGGCACCAACTGCAAATGCACAGGACCAACGACTTTCTCAGCTACCTGAGTTGCCGCCAAAATGAGCGCCATCGCACTCCGCAACTCCCCCCGCCTCGCATCGATGTCCGCGATCGCATAACATAGTCCGACGACCAGCCCTGCCCTCTCCACCTCCACCTCGCCTCCTTCCGCCATAACCCTTCGCAGCACATTGACGCAGACTGCACGCCCCTCCGTTGCCCGCCCGCGCTGCACAAGACACTCGGCCAGCTCCACATCGACCTCATCGAACACCGGCCCCTGCCCCCCGCTTCGCCCAACGCGCATGAGGTTATATTCGCGGGCGCCAAGCAGTCCGAGCGCTTTACACGTTCTTGAAAGAGATAAAGCGTCGCGCGGATCGGGTGGGGAGGCCCGCGCGATGAGGTAGGAGAGGATCGCACGGGCGGGCACGTGCTGTCCGTGGGCGGACAGGAAGGTGGCGAATATACGGATGTCTTCTACAGTGTACATAAAGGGGTCGGGGTCGGGGTGGTCGAAAATCACTTCGCTTATCTGTGAAGGAGGAAGTGGAAGGGGTAAACACGGCGTGAGCAAATACTATTAAGAGGGCGGGATGCTTCATTTTCGTGAAGAATATCAGATTCCCGTTAAGCATGGCTTTCCTCTATATCCCTGCATCTGAATGCTCTCTGCGGCCTCCCAGCGCTCCATAGCTCCTGAGGGTCGCAAAAGGGACACTTCACTTCGGGCCTCGTACCTGAAGATATATTTTACCCGCAAGGTCCATCCCGCCCGCCGCCTCCCACAGCGACTTCAGCTCATCCATCCAAACCGCCTGATCCCCGCCCACCAGCACCCGAAACACATCCGGCCGCCCGATAAACGCCCGCAACCTCTCCTCTCCAGCCTGCCCGCCCACGGTGCCGGCGAGGGCAAACGCCGCCTCGGCCACGACACGCCGACCCGCCGCCGCAGGGTCCGCAGCAGCCTCGACCCACGCCGGCGCGACCCGTTCAAATGCGGCGCACTTTTGACGCCGCGTGACGAGGTATCGGGTCTCAACCGCGATACGCACACACTGGTGGGAGAAGACCACATGCCCCGAGGTGGTGATAAGTAGCGGGGACAGCGTCGCGAGAAGTCCGGCTAACGTGCGCCGTGGAAGAGCCAGCAGCATAGCGAGGTCCTTTACCGTCGGGCCAAAGCGCGAGGTCCATACCGCGCAGAGCACGTCAGTCACTGGGCAGCATGATAGGGCATCGGTGTCGGAGGCAGCACTGGGATCGGCGGGGGAGCTGGAGTCACATTCACGATGAACGCGCTGGAGAATCTCGCTCATGAGGGAGGGGATTCCACCTTCGAGCAGGGATTTCAGGTGGGCAGCCCGTTCGACATCTTCTCGGTCGACAACGCGCATCATTTCCGAGGTAGCGAGACATACGAAGAGGGGATCGGCACTAGAGGGGAAATTGGGAGGCCGGGAAGGAAGGGTCGTGAGCCATGCGAAGCGGAAGAATAAAACAGTGTAGACTTCGTCCCATTCCCATTACCTCTCATCCTATCCCCATTACCTCTGCTCCGCTTCGACAATGGGCGTAAAGTCTCGCCCCACCGCCGCACCCTCACCGGCCACAAGTTCAATAATCCCGCGGCGCCCAATCTCTGACAAGGGATCCACCTTCATCTCTCGCCATTGCCGGCGCCTGCAAGTTAATACTACCGGGCTTTCGTCCGAACAGCTCAAAAGGATTTTAATCCGTGCAGGAGGCGTCCATGGCAACCAAGCTAGGTCGTTGCCTCCGGTAACGTCCGAAAATGCATCGACGCCCTCGACAATGATCATCACCCGCGACTGTACTCTTCCCAGCGCCTCGGACGCCGCTGCCAGTAACTCGCGAAATCGGCGAAAGGCACCAGCGGGATCCGCACCGCCCGGACCATCGAGGAGCGGTGCACCATCCAGAGTCTGGACCCCCGGCACGACGCGGCGAAGCGCCCGCGTCAGCCGGGTAACCATACGTACGGGGTCAGCGGCGCTTGGCGAGCTCGACGTAAAGTGCCAGATGACAGGGCCCTGGCTCTGGTCGTTCTCGACACGGGCAATCCACGTAGCCAGTAGTGCCGCCTTGCCGCGCCCCGGTGGGCTCGCGAGAAGCATCACCCGTTCGCGGCCGAGCAAGAATTGGTCCAGCGCCGCGACCTCTTCCTCGCGGGAGTAGTGCGCTGTCCGCCGCGCGTGCGCGAACGCCGCGTGCAGGTGGTCATCATCATCAAACAGGCCTAGGGCTTGATCGCCTGCAATGCTTTGTGCTACGGTCGCGAGTGCCGCGGACAGATCCCGCGTAAGCCCGTCGACGAGCTCGATCGTCGACGCGAACTCGTGGAGCTGGATTTTTCCATTGCGCTCTGCCTGCTCTAATCGATCCCGCATTGATTCGTCGCCCGTTCCAGCCTCGGCCTCTCTAACCACTTCAACAGAGCCAGCGCACGCATCTCTCAGCATATACACGATGGGAAGTACAAGCGGGGCGTCTCCAGTATCTGTGCCGTCCGCCCCTCGCATCGCATACACGAGGGCTACTTCCTCTAACGCCATGCCGGTGCACTCCGCGAGCCACGGATGGACCGCGAGGACCGCAATAGGTACGTCACTTGGGTCCAGCGGCGGACCACAGGGATTTGAGACGATGGTTATGAAGAGGGGGCGCGCACGATCGATTTCAGAAAAGATGCGTTCAAGAAGGTCCGGTGTTGATGCCTGGCTGGGCTCCATCCTGGAAGGATGGCGTGTCAGCCGGGTGCAGTCAACGTTTTTCGGTTCGGGTTCAGCCCCAGACAACATACAGAGGAGATCAAAAAAGAGCTGGATTTACCAATAGTCGACATGAGCCGGCTTCTTACGGTAATCTTCGAAAGCCTTACTCACGGCCGGCATAACAATCGCCTCTACCGCTTCCCTTTCTGCCTGAAATGTTGATTATTTCATCAGTGAATACGTGATTAGAACGATTCGAACGGCAGAAGCGGACGTAGCACCCCCCTCAAGTCTAGGCATACAACCTCCAGAGCAGGTGAAGAGTTTACAACGACGCGAGCAGTCAACGGCTTCCAAGTTGAAAGCTTCGGAGTTGAGGGATCGGCGCGCGTGGTCTATGAAACACCAAGCGCCGAGCGGAATATCGTTCAGATGCCAATCCATATTTACAAGGATCGCAGGCGAGTCATAAGATTGCCCTCCCCCGTCCAGCGTATCTCAACCATTATCTCTCGCCTCTTGACCCGCTTCAATCATACCTTTGAAACAAATTGAGCACCCTTGACCCATCCTACGACCTCCTCGACGCTTGGCGCAGTCCCGTGTGCGAGGTCCGCAACGCGCTCCATGTTTTCCGCGCAGGCTAATGCCTCTCTCTCCCTGCGATTGCGCGACTGCGTACGCCGAATCAGGCGCTCGCGCTGTTCCTCCGTCAAGCCATCGGTGCTGTTCGTGGGGCTGCTGCGGTTCGCGCGTGAGTAGGTGGGGTTGGAAGGACGTGCTGGGGAGGCCAGTGCCAATGGTTGTGTCGTCGCGATCGGTGATAGAGCCGGCTTGCCGGGGAAGGCAGGCGCCGATTGGGGATCATGCCCCGCGGTGGATAGCTCGGGGCTTACGGATGTTGATTGCACAAACGGTAGACGAACCAGTTCTGGGGGCGACCCGTCGGACTTTACCACTTTGGCGGTTTTGGCAATCTCCGAAGATGGGTCAACCAAGACCGTTCCTACTCCCGAAATCTTCTGATCCGCAGCGGTTGCGGGCGTCGCCTTTGATGGTTTCTCCGAATGTAAACCCACGGCAGTCGATGCCTCGTCATCGCTGGCTTCAGCGGGGAAGGTCTTCGCTGAGGATGCGCCGCAGCCCATTATGGTGGGGGTTTTGAGAGGGTAGAATGGTTAGTTGTGCTGAAATTGCTGGAGAGTCAGCATAGGAACTTCAAGGTGGAGATGATGATATCTAGAGGGTCTGGGGAGATGATGATATTTAGAGGCCGGACTAGTCGAAGGTGCTTAAAGAGGAGGGAGGAGTCAGATGGAGTGCGCCGGTGGCGCCCCTTGACCTGGGCAGTTCCAAGTCACTCCCACGACACAGGACTTACCTCCATAGTCGGCATGGCAAAAGCAAACGCGCGTTCCTCTTCGCCACGGCGCCACGGATTCTGCTCTCAGACGCGTGCGATCAAACACTCGTCCAGACGCGTGCTCTCCTGGATCTTCCCCCCTCGTCGAGACTTCGTTGCACGTTACTTGTTCGGCTTTACCAACTTCGAGAACTATGGCTGTCCAAGTCGGTCTCTCCGACTCTCTCCCATTTCCGTGGGTCACCGAGTACCAGGTTCGGTTCGGTTCGCGAGTGCTCTGGGAGGAATGATCGCACCTGCTCTTTTTGCACTTCACGCCTGACCCCACCCCTCCTGAATGTCCGCTTTCACTTCTCGGCCATTATACCACAGCGGCAATACGTCTGGCGCCCCAGTCCAGCCCGCTCAGCACCCCCTCCCCCGCACCCGCATGCCCCGTTCCCGCGGGGATCTCAGGGCGATCCAAGCCCGCCGCTGTCCGACCGCGACGTGTTCGTGGATGCGCCGCAGCCTGTTCGGCACGAGGCGCGAGCGCCAGTTGGAGAGGAGTACTTAGGAAAAGAAGTAGAGCAAGGGGCGGGGGAGCCGCAGCAGCAAAGACGGGAGGTTGAGTTCGACCCAGCAACGGGGGAGGAGGATGCTGCGGGGGACGGCGAGCGTGCAGTGAGGGGTCGCGGTAGCGCCGGAACCGAGCGGGGGCGAACGCCCAATTTCTACTCGTACGGGTGGGGCAACGTGAACACTCCCTCCGATGAAAACTACATGAAGACGTTTAATGTTCGCGTGCCGCCGTCGCAGGTAAAGCAATGCGTAGGGATGGTTACCCGGGCATTTTTGGGCGTCGGGAGAGAAAAAATCCAATCGACCGCAGATATTTATCCAATCGCGAATGCCTCCTCCCCCTCCTTCCCCCCGTCCCCCTCAGGTGGAACCTTTCGTCGAAGATCGCGTGGCCCGGATGAAATCATTCGAAACAGACCGGCAGGTGCGGAAGGAGAGACCGACCTCCGCCGAGCGCCAGCGTAGCGGCGCGCTTCAAAAGTACCTTGAGGCACGGAAGCTCGTCTCGCAGGCGTCAAACCGGTTCCTTACCGAATACAGGCGCAACTATGTCGACTGGCGCCGGCCTCCCGCGGGGATTCCCATCAGGGACTCAGCTGCGGGTGATGCCTACCCGCAACCGGAGACTCGCCCGCAAACAGCTTCTGCTCAACGCCCAGCTGCGCGGTCGCCTTCGCCCGCACGAGCCCCTCCACCCCCTCCCGCCCCAATCCTAAGTGGCACAACGCTCGTGAACCCACTCGCCGAAACTCGCTCTCTCCCTGCTGCTGGTGTCTCCGAGCCTCTCGCCCACGCCTATCGCGAGCGTCGCCACTTCCCCGCGATGCCTTTTTCGCCACCGCGCCGCATCCCGCCCGTCCCGTCTGCTGCTTCGCGCAGGGACGAAGCCCTCGCCCTCTCGAGCGAGGCAGTCGGCGGCCCACATCGGATTCTTGCTTACGCTGTCGAACCGCCGTCTACTTGGAGGTTGGCGCAGGAGCTTTTGAAGAAGTCCCAGGCGAGGGTCGCCCCAGATTCATAGTTTTGCTCTTTGGGAGGGAGAAGAAGGGGGGAAGGGGCGGATAGCGAGAGCGTCGCCCCGATACAGCAAACCCCTCAGAGCGCTATGTCAGCGGGCGAGGGAAAGTTTTACTGTAAATAAGCTTTTGTCTCTTTCTGTTTCTTCCTCTTGATTGGGGCAATCATATTTTGGAAAGGAGCGCGATGACAAGGATTGGGAGTACTCCCCCTCTACAGCACATACACATACACACACATTTCCCCTCATTTTAGCGTGTTATCCGTCTTGCTTAGCGCACGCAGCCTGTGAACAAGGGGGTGGGGGGAACGGGGGGCAGCGCATGAGCTCCCACTCGAGCACCGGACCCCCCCCCCACCCCCCTTCCGTGACAATTATCCCAACAACACACCCGAAAGAAACTTCAACACCAAGGATTCACATACCCCTCCTCCACGAAGCCCTCTAACGATACTTGACCATCCTGCAGCTCTGCCGGCTGCTGCGCGGCATTCGCTGCTCCGATGCTCTTCATCGCTGCGATCGAAAGGGCCCGAGGGAAGTGAGCGAAAGAGATAAAACTCGTCCGGGCCCAATCGCCTGCAATCTATCCCAGTCGGAGTAAACTCTTACCCTCCCGGTACTGTTCGAGCGTGATGAGTCCCTTTCCGGTAACATCAAAGATCATGAAGAGGGCAGTGAGGTTCTCGCGCGTGAAGAGCGTCAGGGGATTACCTCGGGCCTTGTTACGGGAGAGTGGGTGAGAAAGAGGTGGCCAGCCGTAGGTCGGGACTTCGAGGCGAGCTGAAGGATATCCTGTGCAAACACAATTCCAAGTATGAGCACGCTCACTCACCGCCGCGTTGCGCAAGTCGTGGAGTTTCCGGACAAGAAAGTCCTTCGGGTCAGCTGGAAGTTTCAGAGGGATTCAACAGGCTGCATACATACTTGCATGGCGCATCCCCTTTTCCGTTATGATTCACGCACCAGGTCTCTCCTGAACTAACGCTGCCGTGAGCAGCTGCAGAATGTGGGGCACGCGGTGCTTCTCGAGGTATCGCCCTGCATCCTCGATCTGCCCGCCGGCGAGAGCGCGGGGCTTGGGCGGTGAAGTTGCGGAGACCGCCGGGGTTGCTGGTGATGGTTCGACCGTGGGCATTTTTTTGTGTGGGCTTGTCTTGAATTGGAGGGTGGTCGAGGCGACGCGAGAAAACCGCGAACTGCGTCGCGCGAACGCGGTCATTTCATTTAATGATGGACACGCGTTCTTCCCCTCCCAACATTTCGGAACCCTCCCCTTCGCTCCTCGGTGCCTGTACCCCAAGCGTGGAGCGTCCAATAAAATATCCATACATCTCTTGGCTCAGTTGAAGGAGGGACCGACGCGGCAGCGGGACGTAAGGTCTCGCAGAAATAACAGTGGTGCCGACGCGTGCAAGCAACTCAATTTCTTGGGGCACTCCCGCCTGGAGCTGGCGCAGCGGGCATTCCTGATTTTTTATTCGTGGTCCCTGCCTCGAGCTCGCACTTTCTGGTTTATCTCGCGCAGCGAGCAATCCTTCCTTAATCTCCTATCGCCGCTTCCTAGTAACATCTACCTGGTGAAGCTTTGAATCCGGGCTCCTGCCTGGACTTCCTATTCCGGGTTCCTGCATGGAGCTTCTGTCCGTGATTCCCGGCTGGAGCTAATTCCTGCCCCGCGCATGCTTCATATTTCTCTCTTCGCCCCTCCAGACTTGCGTCTTATGCCCTTACAAGGACGGCGCCCTCAAACGGGTCGAGGATACCGATCAATGGGTACATCAGCTGTGCACCTGGTGGATAGAAGAAGCGGTAGGGAATTGATTTCCTCACCTTCTTTGTTGGATATGTTTGGTTGGGTAAAGAGAAGTTTGGAAATGTTAACCCCCTTCCTCTGCCTTTTTTATCCCACTTGCAGGATCTCGAAGAAAGCGGGTGAGATTATATGACGAGTGAATATTTTTTTTCTTTCGTTTGTTTTTTTTCGACGTCGTTCGTGGGCTCCTTACACCGGTGCCCCTTATCTTAGCGAAAATAAAGGGATCAGTCTCCTCGAGCTGGATCCAAGAAAGTGGAAAGCGGTACGCACTGAGTCACATCTAGCCTGTGCGTGTGTCGGATCTCGATTAACGAGCGGTTGATTAAAACATGACCCTTTCTCCCCTTATCTCCAGAAATGTTATTTATGCACCTTAGAATCGGATTCAGATTTCGGGTATAAGATTCTCTGCGATGCTCACGGCTGCAAAAAAAGCGTAAGATGATTACTCGAATGGAGAATGAACGGAGGTGGCGTGAATCGAATCGACGCGGGAACTTACAACTCACTTTTCTGCCCTCTCTCCCTGTAAGATGCACTGCACATGCGCCGCAAACTACGGCCTCCTAGAGGAAGATAACGACGAGAATATGTCGGATCCTTTCTTCGTCTATTGCAAGGAGCACGCGTCGTCGGACTCACATCGTCTAAACCCCTGGGCGCAGTGGGTTCAATCAAAATACGCACTTCTCCAAAATCTCGAAACGTCCCACCCGGCTACCTCCGATCCGACCAACGCCTCCCAGCCCGACCCCAGGGCAATATTCGAAGATGCCTGGGCGACTAATGAAGGTGCGCAACGGGAGGCCATCAAGCAGTTCACGCACGACATCTGCCGCCTTGCCGCCGAACATCACGAACTGGATGCGACGACCTTTAGGGCGCACGAAGACATATACCGCATAGAGACGGAACGCTCTGCCCTTGATGCGGACTTGGCAGTTGTGGATGCAGATACGGAGGAGCTTCGCCGCAACTTGCTCGTCCTGCTGCACTCGCTTCCGGGAATGGGCGGGGGCGCAGTCGGCGGCGACGAGCTGATCACAATAGCTGAGGCTCTCATCAGGACGCAGGACCACACATTCGCCGCCGGCTGCGCGGGCGCATTTCTTGCAGCCTATCGGGACAGCATGAACCTCGCTGAACCTCCTCCTGCCCCTGCCCCCGCCCCCAGAACCAAAAGGGCACATATTCCACGACCTGTCAGACGCGGGACAGCCACACCCCGTAAAAGCATGCGCCGCCCACGAGCCGCTACGCCCTTTTCATGGCCTGGCGAAGCAATCACCTCGCCTCCTCCGCCCCCGCCTGGCGCGCGTGCGGCCGGAACCTCGCGACGCCCTTCGCCCTCATCACCTCCTCCTGGCGCGCGCACTCCCGGGCCCACGCGACCCCCTTCGCCCTCGCTGCCCCAGCCTCGTAGGCGCACGCCCTCACGACCCCCTCCGCCCCAGCCTCGTGGGCGCACGCCCTCACGGCCCCCTCCGTCTCGGGCTCGCTCTCGCACTCCTGGGCCAATCCAACCCCCTCCGCCTCCTACCGCTCCGTCTCGAGGTCATACTCCGGCGCTCACACTACCTCCTCTGCCCCCTAGTTCTGTCCCGTCCGTAATTTGCAATATCTGCAAAATGTTCGAAGGCCCCGCCCCTGCGGCCGAGGCGGGGGGGCCCGATGCGCCACCCAGGCCCGAGTACGCTGACCCGAAGTTCGCTAAGAACGCCAAAAAGCTGATCGAGTGCGCAGAGTGCCATAATGTTTACCATTGGGGATGCCTCGATCCGCCGCTGAAGAGCCCACCCGATGTGGGGTACACGTGGAGGTATGGGTTAGTGGTTATCTGTGTCGCCACGGGAGCGTGGGTGGGTGGGTGGATTTTGGCTTAAATTTGGGACACCGTCATCATCGATTCGTCATCGTGATTCCTCCCCCCACCCCACCCCACCCTGCTCCCTCACCCCCCTCGGCGCAGGCCAAGCAAACTGCGCCCGCGCCCGCGGCGACAACCCCCTCCACCGCTCAACCCGCTCCCCCTCCCAATCAACCCCAACCCCCTCCGGCCCCCCCTTGCCCCCACCCTCAACCAGGCTCTACCCCGCCGGCGTCGTCTACCACATCCGCTCATCCTTAACAACCTTCGTCCCAACGCACCCCTGGCCCGTCCCGACGCATGAATCCCCGGCCCAGCCCCAACCCCCCTCCTCCCC
>KZ994165.1:0-15146 GCA_003614705.1 Blyttiomyces helicus | reverse complement strand
GGGGGGGGGGGGGGGGGGGGGGGGGGGGGGGGGGGGGGGGGGGGGGGGTGAGGAGGGTGATGATATGGAGGCTTTTAGAGAGGTGGTGTGGGATTGGCTTCCGCGGGCGACCTCTGGAGGTCTCCAGCCGGGAGATCTGTTGGGGGTTCACGTTCATCGCCAGGGATGAGGAAAGTCCACGAGCACGGTGAGAGATGGCAGTTGGAGCTTGCTTGCCACAGGTGTGGGGAGAATCTTGAGGGGCACTTGTGGGGCTAGGTTTGCATAGACGCGTCTTCCAAGAGGGCCCGTGGGGCGGGGGACAAGCACGCTCATCCTGCAATGAACAGCGAAGATCACGCCGATGTGATGATTGACGCGTCTTTGGAGTTGGGCGGGGACGGAGGTTGAAGACACAGAAAGGAAAGAAAGAAGAGGAACCTGTCGCGGGCAGGCCTCAGGCCCCGACGCCCGGCGGGCGCCCCTCGGTCTGTCCCAACCTCTACCTGACGAACGCGTGTTTGCGCCGGGCCTTCCCTTTTCTCACCCTTCCCCGCACGCCGAAGCCGCTCCGCCAGCTCTCCATCCTCTCGGCGCTCCGCTCGACTCCATCCACTTCTTTAACCCTGTGTCTGCCCCCTCTGTCCCATCAAGCAGCCTCGCATCATCAAACTCTGGCAAGGCCTGGACTGGATGACCATCAACAATCTCCTTAAAAGGTCACGGGAAGCTTCGCCGAGCCGGTCCTGCTCGCCGAGGCCTATCGCCGCTAGCCGCTTCGTCCTTAAAGCCGATAAGCACTTCCTCGTCCCACCCAACACGCAGCTTTCGATCCGCAAGGGCCTCAAAAAGGCACGCCAGAACATCGCGTGGCTCGACCGGTCCTGAGGCTGATATCGGCATTTGGCTTAAGCGGGAGCTGAAGGAAATCTGGGACGGAAATCTGCGACTGGGACGTTTGCGCTGATTTGGGCATTATTGCGTTGAGATTCTATGCATCCTCGGCTTTGAGTTAATGATTTTTTCCTCAAACTCGAGGCGAAACCGGCCCGTCTCCCGTGGATGTCATCAGCGTGCAACACGACATTAAGGTTGACCCATCCTCGGACCCATCCCATGGATGTATCGTTGTCGGCTCTTTCGACAGTCTCGGTCTTCGACCTTCCGAGCAGCAGCCGAGAAGAGGAGCCTTGTACACATACAAACTCCGACTGCTTCGTCGACAGTCCTTCCTCTCGTAGCCGCTCTCGAAGCCCATAATCACGTCATCGCCGTGCCAGTCGCCGAGGCGGCTTCAAAAATCAACCGTGAATCAAAACATATCAACGCGTCTCGCGCGCCTCTAGCCCCCCTCTCGCGTGTCTTCTTCTTCACATTTCGAAATAACAAAGGCAATGTCGGGGTCATACCGCCCCATACCGGAGGAGGTTTGTTGAGGGAGCCTTGCCTCGAAGATGGGGGGTATCTATTAGGAACAAATGCTGAGGGTTGTCTCAAAGTCGCCACTGGTTCCCTCCCCGTTTGTGTTTCCGACGCGCAGGATGACGAGGAATCAGTCCCTCTACTCGCCCCGCAATTCGTCCCCCTCCTGACCCGTATCAAGAGTGTCCTCCGAAAACCATCCACGAAATCCGTCGTCGCAGGCATCCTCTCCACGGCAATCGTCCTCTCAATCGTCTCGGCAATCCGCTCCACTCCAACCGCCGCCCCCCCGCGATTCTCCAACTGGACCGACATCCGCCTCCCACCTTGGGTGGTCCCCTCCCACTACGGGCTGGACATCACCGTCGATATTGACGCGTTCGCGTTCGCGGGGTCGTCGGCTATCGACCTCGCCGTCACGGAGTCGACCGCGTTCGTGGCGTTCCACGCCGTCGCGCTCGATGTGCGCGATGCGGTCGTCGTGCCTGCTGGTGGGAAGGATGCCATCTTGCCTGCGCGGGTTGATGAGAGGCCTGAGAGCGAGTACACGTTGCTGTGGTTTGATCCGCCGCTTGAGGTTGGGAACTATACTTTGACTATGAAGTTTAAGGGGACTTTGACGGATGGGCTGCGGGGCTTTTACTATTCTACTTTCACGGGTGCGATCGATGGGAAAACCAAGTATGTTGTTGAGGTCGATCTGGTTCGGTTGGGGTTTTAGAGGGGGAGCTTTAGATGTGAGCGAGATGCCGGTGAAGGAGCCCTCGGGCATAGTTATTAACCCTTTCGCGCCGCTCGTAGATATGTTGCGGCGACGCAGTTTCAGGCAACGGACGCAAGGAGGGCATTCCCGGTAAGGTTTTCATTTTCATCATCCCTTATCTGAAGCTAGTATCCCAGACAACTTGCTCATACTGCTCTGTGATATCTAGAGTTTGGACGAGCCTGGACTCAAGGCAACGTTCCAAGTCAATTTCACGACTCCGAGCGGATTCCACGGGCTCGGGAACATGCCAGCGCTTGAGATCGTACCCGTCGCGAACGGCGCGCGCAAGTTCGTTTTCGACACTACCCCGGTTATGTCGACTTACCTCGTTGCGTTTATTGCCTCTAAGTGAGTTAATTTGCCGAGAGATGTCGGGAGCGGGCAAGGAATCGAGTTCAATCCCCCGCGAAAGTACTGACCCTAATGATGGGGGAAATTAGTTTCGAGTCCGTGTCGGGCAAAACCTCTCGTGGCGTGAACGTGTCCGTCTTCACCCAGCCCGGTCGCGTCAGCGAAGGGCGCTACGGTAAGATATTTTACTAGTGAGCTCGTGGGAGAGAACGGGGGGATCATGCATCAGGCGTATAGCAAATCGCCCCACACCTTACGGTCCTGACCCCATGATACCCCTCAGCCCTCGAGGTCGCTATTCAAACCCTTGAATTCTACGAAGAGAAATATATGATCGAATATCCCCTCCCGAAGGTACCGCTCCTCGACATCCCCTAATTAGAGGTTATCGTTGAGATCTAGGTATACTCACACGCTCTTCCCCTTAACGCAGAGCGACTTGATCGCTATTCCTGACTTTGGCCCCGGCGCCATGGAGAATTGGGGGCTTGTGACATTCCAAGAAACCGCACTCCTGTATAAGGAAGGACAGACCAGCGCCGAGGGGAAATACACAACCGCATCTGTAAAGTATTCCAACTTGTTTCTCGTTTCCTTAAGCCTTTTGGAAATCGTGCGCGCACACCATTTATACTTAATGCTCACCTTGCTATTTGCATTAGATCCTTGGTCATGAGCTTGCGCACCAGTGGTAAGGATTGTGGTCTCGAGGCTCTTTCGGGTTACCATTTTCGCCTGACTTTCTGGCGGGATTCGCGTTTCCTTGCCCCGTCGCTCATCGTACTTACGGATAGGTTCGGCAACATCGTTACGATGGAGTGGTGGAACGACCTCTGGCTTAATGAGGTAAACGGCGGGGATGGCCGCGCGGAAAGCTGGCTGTGATGCCGACTGCGGAATTGGAGCCGAGGGTTTCGGGAGAGTGATGGCGATCAGGAGTAGTGAATGCGATCGGCAAGCTCATACTCACCTTCTCTGTCTCTGCCCCCTGCGACATATCAGGGTTTCGCCGAGCGGATGCAATATCTATCCGTTGATGCTATCGAGCCCACCTGGCGCGTTGAGGAGTTTTTTGTGCCTCTTGATTTGTCCCGGTATGAAATCAGTCTATGCGTTCCCCGGGTCCCTAACCGCACTGCGAATGTAAAATTCTAACGCCTCGAATCGCCATTTTTTTGCTCTCGTATAGTGCGCTACTGGCCGACTCGTCTTACTTCACGCACTCGATCGCCGTCCCGCTGAGCGACCCGGCAGATATTTTCGCAACCTTCGACGACGTCTCTTACGGAAAAGGAGCAGCTGTTATTCGGTTAGTGTCTAGCAAGATTTCGTTTATCCTCCCGCGAAGAATGGACTCCCCTTCATGCGACGCGTATACTTTCCGGTCTGACATTTCACCCCCACTCAGTATGCTGCAAGGATATCTAGGAACCGCAATCAACAAATCCTACTTCTTCTCCCAAATTCAAGCCTACCTCAAAGCACACGAATACGCGAACGCCAAGACTGCCGACCTTTGGCAAGCCCTCGACCAGGATCCCCGCGTCGACGTCGTCGGGCTCATGTCAACCTTCACCGACCAGCCGGGCTACCCCGTCGTGAGCGTATCGTCGACCTCGGGGAAGCTCTCCCTCAAACAGGAGAGATTCATCTTCGCGCAACTCGCACCCCCAGAGCCCCTCGCTGACGCCGTCGACCCCGCAACGCAGCTGTGGAAGATTCCGCTCGCTCATGCCGTGTACCGCGCCGACAACACTGTACCTGGTGGAGTCGTCCGCGTCGGTGCTCCGTCAACCGTCGTCTTTGGCGCGCGCCAAACGCCCTTGTCTGTCGATGGTGCTGACGTCGATGGCGTTGTTGTGCTGCTTAATGCTGGAAGGGAGGGTGTGTACCGCGTGCAGTACGATCAATCGACGTACGAGACGATTGTGGGGTGGCTGGAGAAGAGCCCGCAAGCGCTACCGTCGGTTGATAAGGCGGGCCTGATTAGGTTTGTCGTGATAGGGAATGCCTAAAAGCCGTTTTGTTTTTGTGCAGCGGCGCTTGAACCAGGCGATTACTCAATCCTAAACCCCCCTCCCCTCGCCCCCCCGCAATAGCGACATTTTCGCTCTCTGGCGCGCAGGCCTCATCACCGACGTATCTATTCCGTTGAATCTGACGCGATACCTTGCATCCGAGTCCGACGCGGTGGTGTGGAAGATGGCGATCGCCGACATAAACGTTCTCGAGCAAGTCCTTGCCCTCGAATCCGCGTTTGGCCGGTTCCAGAAGTATAAGGCCCGCATTATGGGGCCCCTCGTGCAGAGCTTGGGGTGGATCGAGACGAGTGATAATCAGTTAACGTGGAATTTGAGGGCCAGGTTGGATGCACCGGGAGCGCGGGCAATGAGGGCTCGGGGTGTGAGAGATGGAGACGCCGTGCGGTCATTGGGTGGCGATCGACCGAACCTTTTCTCATCAACTCGACGAACGAACTAGGCTCCGATCCGAGCTTCTCAGTGAAGCCGTTACAGCCAATTACGCTCCGACGGTTAAAACTGCGCTCGAGTACTTTGCCGAGCTAAGGAGCGAGACGAACGCTCGCCTCAATTCCACCGCAAAGAACCTCTCCCCTGACGTTCTTAATGTGATCTACGACACGGGCGTTATCTATGGCACTGAGGGTATGCTCCTTCGGGAAGGATGGTGTGATATTGGAGAATACTTTCATGAAAAAAAGTATGCTCACTAACCTCGAACGACAACAGACGACTACGAATGGGTCCTCGCTCAGTACTTGGACAGCAATGCAACAGGCCAGGTGAAGGCGCGCCTTCTTCACGCCCTCGCGAGCGCCAAAATCCCGTACCTCCAGAAACGGACCCTGGATCTCATCCTGCAGGGTCACGTGCGCAAGCAGGATGTTTCCGCGTAAGTCCCCTTCTTAGAATTTGTTTTGTGGGTCTGATAAGGGTCCTATTTGACTGATTCCGCGCGCTTGCAGCCTCATCGACAGCGTCTCGCTCCTTTCGCCCGAGACCGGCACATCGATTGCTTGGGAGTTCCTTATGGATAATTGGGTATGTGTATTTCATGAGATTGGACTGTATATGTGGTTTTGGGCGGGCGATCGCAAGCAGGATACGATGCGAGGAGCTTCTGAGACGGAGAGGGCGATATCAACCTCCACCGCCTGCAATTTTTTCTATCCTCCCCTGCCACTGCCAGCCGCGCATCGTAAAAATCTGGCAAGGCATGTCCTGGAAAAACCTCAACAACCTCCTCGAAAAGCTAACAAGCCGCTTCGTCCAACCGCTCCTGATCGCCGAAGCCGACCGCCGTTTCATCCTCCAAGCCGACCGGGACTTTTTCGTCCCTCCCAGCGCGCAGTTTTCTGTCCGCAAAGGCCTCGAAAAGGCGCGGCAGAACGTCGCGTGGCTTGACCGGTTTGGGGCTGAGGTTGGCGTTTGGCTGAAGCGGGAGCTGGAAAGGGCGTGATTTGGGGGGGGAGGGGATGGGGGACAGTTGCGCTTGATTGGGGATTTGGGCGGACCTGGTCTGTGTATGTGCAATCTTCTATGTGCATTCTCGCTGCGCGCTCGGGGTATTTGGTTTTTGTGGGGTTGTTGCCAACCCTGAGCATCTGCGCATGCCGTCCGTACAAGGTCAACAGCACATCGCACCCCTTCTTCCTGAAGTCTTGATCAGAAGTCTCTTCCCGACCGCCTTCACGGCTGTCACCACACTATCGTCCCATTTTCTCTCTTTTTGGTCTTTCTCCAACCGAGCAGGAATAGCATGCTCTCCCAGCTCCTCCTCCACCTTAGCTCCTTTGCCTCCTCTCCGAGGCGGCATCGGCATTGAAGTAACATAAATTAATTAAATGGCCTCGTCCTGCCCGATGATGGCCATCACCACATCTTTACCTCTCACCCTCAGATCTACCCCCGCTCGTTGTGGATCCCCTCGGGCTAGCATAATAACCCACTGCATCCGGTGGGGCTTTCCCTCTTATCCCGTTCTGATCGCCTTTTCACTTCTCCGGAGCTTCAGTCGCGGCCGTGTCTGGATTCTTGAAATCCCCAGTCGTCAGGTGTTGGTTCTCCGTTCCCCCGCCAAACAAACCTCAGCCCCAAATGCCCCCCACTCATAAAATTCCGCTGACTGCCCCCTCCACAGCTCTCCCGTCCTCGCTTGCTCCTCGCCGCGCCTGCACCCACTGCTCCCTCGTTTTTTCCGCCGGCAACGATCCAAATGTCAACCGTCGCTGTCGTCGACAAACCTCGCTCCCCGCTCCCCCGGCGCCTGCCCGAAATCCTCCTCCCTATCATGCAAGCCACGCGCGGCTGGCGCGATCCACACGGTTGCGTCGATCGCGGAGCGTGCGAGCAGACCCTCTACGCTGCCGCGCTCGTCTGCCGCGTGTGGTGCCATGCGGCCTGCGAGGTGCTCTGGCAGCGCCGCTGGTTCCTCCATTCCATCGAACACGACATTGACGACGACGTCGACGTCGAGAACCCTGAACGGCCCAATTTCGAGCTTGAACTAATGGTGGAGGGGGTGCCTCCGCGGGTGAGCCGTGCTTATGACGATGAGGGTATGACCGAGTACCTGCGCTTCGCTCTATCGACGCGCGTCTCCCTGCTGGGGGGCCCTGTGCTTGGAAGCTACGTTCTCTTGCTGATCTTGGATTAGGACTTTGACGTGGACGAGTGCGTCGAAGACCCTAGGAAGCTCGAAGTATTGCTTGACCTCGACAAGATCTTCTGCCCGAGACTGCGCGCGCTCTCGTTTTCGAGTGCGTTCGGCGAGTGCGTTCGGTTCGCTGACATTTCCCGTCGAGAGCCTTCCAACCCTGTTCCGCGCCTGCCCCGACCTCGTTGCACTCGAACTCCGGTTCCGGGACGATTCATCCCTCCCTGAGCCGGGATGGACGGATTCTGGGAGTCCGACGACGGGCGCGAGGTCAAAGCCGCTGCCGCTCGCCTTCGCGTCATGCGGATCGACCGCGGCGCAGCCTCCCGGCGTTTCTTCTCTGCAGTCGGCGCGAGCTTGCTTGAATGGGATGCTGCGTCCGGGTACATTAACATCCTGGACCGATCTTTTCTGCTCTCCTGGTCCACCCACCGCTGCAGAAGCTCCACCTTTTCGAAGCGCACATCTCCGAGGCAGCGCTGATTCACTACCTTGCCGCACGAGGAAGCGACCTGCAAGAGCTGGTGCTCCCGCTTGTAGCAACACCCGCCCTTCTCGAAACGCATTCCCAATGGTGCCCGCAGCTAGCCTTCGCCTTCTTTGACTCGTCCGAGTTCCAGCGCGTTCGCTTCAAGGATTGGATGGAGCTCGGCAAGAGCCGCGGCGCGCTCCGGCGCGTGGACGGGGTCGGGGATCTGTCGGATGTTATCGACCGCGCTGGACTTCAAGAATGGGAATGCCGGGACATCGCTGAGGAGGGGTGGGGCTTCGACTTTGACGAGCTTGCGGGCGTCCGTGGGCTGGATTGATTTGCTTGGGGCGAGGAGAGAAGCTGGCGATGTGCCTCTCTTGCATCATGTATGTATTGTGGAAGAAGCGGGGAGGGGTGGGAAGGTTCTTGAAAAGTCTTGCATGTAGCGTCGTGGTACACAGAGAAAGAAATCGCTTGCTCTTGTGAAAGGAGGAGGCGTTGAAGGATAGGAAGATCTGAGAAATGAGGTGCAGAAGTATTTTGCCCTTTGCCCCTTCCGCGGCCGTCCACACAGCCTTTCTCTCTGTTCAATCTTCTCCTGCTCACCGATCAACCAAAAATCCGAGCCGTGAGCGTGTCCTCTCTCTTCGTAGTGGAGGTGCTGCGGGAGAAACCATGCCACCCCCCTCACCGCCGATCGCGACCGACGCGTGCTTCTCATTTCTGTTTCTTTGCCTGGTCAAGGACATGTCTATTTGAAGTAATGTGCCAAGTTCAAAAACGAAAGGACGGGACGAAGTGGCCTTACCAAGGAACCCTAGTCTCACTTATGTTTTAGGACCACCAGGTCAAGAATCCTTCAAAGGTAGAAGGTAGGGCCAGAGACCGGTTCTCGACACGGCGCTTCAACCGTCACCTGGCTCGACCGGGTTGGGACTGGAATCGGCGTTCGGGTTTGAGCTTGTAACGTTTGATGGCGAGGAGCTTTCGACGTCGATGTCGGTCGAGAAAAGGCTCGCGTCGACACGGAAAATCTGTTTCTTTGCCTTACGCAACACGGGGCAAACTACTATGCACCTCTACTCCAGGCAACAAAACACTTCAAAAACGAAAGGACGGGAGGAAGTACGGCGTGCGCTCGCTTGCCAAGGAACTCAAACTCAAAAGTCTTGCGTTTGCTCATAGATCATGGTGAGTTCCAGGTCCAGAATCCGTAGAATCTGGGCCGGATTGCGATCCTCGACAGGGCTCGACCGGGTTGGGAACTTCGGACTTCGGAAGTTTGAGGCAGGCGACGGGAGCTTTCGCTGTCATGCCGTTTGAGAAAAGGCAAGAAAGGACTAAAAACCAAGGCCTCACTCAGCAGCCTGGCAAAATCGAGAAACTGACCAGATTTGCCGAGAGTGTGCTCAGCGGCTCACTGCCTCCTTCGACAAACGAAGGAGGTTAGGGAATCGACTTTCGAAAGACCTGAAATGGAACCTGACGGCGTCTAGAAGGAGGGGGAGGCACAGGTCCGACACAGGGCTTCTCTTCGCTCTCTCCGTTTGGGATCCGGGATTCCAGCCGCACGAGCATCGATATCAAGTCTGGAGACTGTGATGTCAAGGGCCCTGGGCCGGCTGAGGTGGCAGAATCGAGGCTTGCGATGTCGTTTGCTCGTGATTCTCAAGCCCACTGACATCTGAATGTCTCAAACGGGGCTTTTTATCGCCTCTGCCTCCCTCGTTGCCTCTCGCTGCTGACCCTGAGCCTTCTCGCGCCCTCTGCCCCTGACTAAGCATCTTTCATGCCAGATGCCAGATCCCCCTCCCCACAACAACGAGGCGGGCTGGCAGGCGGAAAGCCTGGGTCTGGGGGTCTGGTTGGGGTGGCGAGCCACGGGCGCGCGCGTGGCTGGACCACTTCTTCTTTTGTTGCGGGCGACAGTCTCCTTCGTTCATGCATCGCACTCTGGGAACCAATTGAAACCTGAGGCGACTCGCCACGATCCCCGGAAGGCAGCGGCGGGTTGCGAGACAGCGAGGCTCGGAGCGTGGCCGCAGTCGCACTCGCCAATCGCCAGCGACTCGCCCCCTCTCGGCCAGGCTCGCACACTCGGCTTTTGCGCTGTTTTTTTTGTTGGCTTCTTGGGACAGGGGGGCAAACCCAACCGCGCATATAATACCCGCGAACACTCCACGAGACTGCTTTCTTCAAGCCACCCTGTCTCCTTCCCGCAACTGTACACATACCGCCAGCCTCCCGACCACTCCCTCCTCAAGTCCAAAACTATCCCCACCTTCCGAACTTTGACTTCGACCCTTCTGCACATACCCTCCTTTTCCGCTACTATTCTGTAAAAATGCCCACTCACGTCTCTCCTTCCAAGAAGCACTTGAAAACCCAAATGGTCCCGGTGCCAAACTCGCAGCAGCCCGGTGAATCCGGTGCGTGTAGGGAATGGGCTTCGAAGAACTGGAAAAAATTCCGCGTCTGGTCTTGTTGCCAGAATGTCATGGTGTTTTACAACTTGCGTCTGACACGTCCTCCACCTCCTGCAGCCATTTACCGTTCTGCCTACAGCCCCGACAAGCTTCTCGAAACCCTTCCCCGCGCCAACACCCTCCACGACGTCCTCGCCGCGGGTCTTAAAGCCGCCGGCGCGAACGCCCCCTACCTTGGCCACCGCCCCATCCTTGGCTATGCCAAGGTCCCCGGACAGGACACCCCCAAGCCCGTCTGGGGAGAATACGTCTGGCAATCTTACGCCACCGTCTCCGACAGGTCCAAGGCTATTGGTGCTGGTCTGAGGAGGATTTACGCGACCGTCGAGCCCGAGAGCATCAACGCGAAATGGCACGCTGGTATCTACTCGGTGAGTTGGAGAAGGAAGGAGGTTGGGCAGGGATTGCGTTTGGGCCGAGTTTTTCGTCGGGCGCGCTTTTTTAGGGAGGGAGGAGGGTGCCGTTTTCGGACCACCACGTGTTTCGGACTGTTCTGACGTGCTGTCCAGGTCAACCGTCCCGAGTGGTTGATCACCGACTTTGCTATCCATGCCCACTCCCTGGTCTCCGTCGCCCTCTATGACACCCTCGGCGCGAGCGCCGCCGAGTAAGTTGCGACCGCTCTCTCCTCCTCCTTTATCATTATGGCGTTGAGTGGGTTCTAACTGCCGACTGCTGACTTTCCTCCATTAGGTTCGTCATCAACCACTCCGAAGTCCCCTTGATTGTCTGCTCCCTCGATAAAGTCCAGCGCCTCCTCGAGATCGCCCCCAAAACCCCCGGCTTGAAGGTCATCGTCTCCATGGACCCCTTCGAGACTCTCGCGCGCTCCCAGTTCCCCGCCTCCGGCCAGATTCTTAAGCAGTGGGCTGCCGAGAAGGGCATCCTCCTCGTCACCCTCGCCGAGGTCGAGGCTCTCGGCCGCAAGCAGCCTCTCGAACCCCGTCTTCCCACCCCCGAGGATATCGCGGCGATCGTTTTCACCTCCGGTTGGTTGCTTCTGCTGAAATTTTGGAGATATGATCTGTCGGACAAAACCTAACCATTATACGTCGTCTACTCAGGTACCACCGGTAACCCCAAGGGCGCCATCATCACCCACAGGAACATCGTCTCTGGCTACGCTGGGATGGAGAAGCAGGGCTGCACCTTCGCCCCCGGAGTAAGTTTCGAGTCCTAATGACCGTCGCTCGCGATTGCGATAACGAAACGGGTTAACTTACTTTTCGTCGCTCCGAATTTCGATCCTATAGGACGCCCACATCTCCTACCTCCCCCTTGCCCACTGCTACGAGCGTTTGATCGCCGTGGGTGCCACTTACGGTGGAGGGCAGATCGGTTTCTTCCGTGGAGAAGGTAAGAGCGCTTGCTTCAAACCCGCGTCCCTCTCATAATTTGCTTTTTAGGGTGGTATGCTGACCCCGTGTCCCATCCTTCACAGTCCCTCTCCTCTTCGAGGATATCGCCCTCCTCAAGCCTACTATGTTCGCCTCCGTCCCCCGTCTCCTTAACCGTCTCGCCGATGCTATCCTGCTTAAGACTGTTAAGGCGGGCGGCGTGAAGGGTATCCTCTTTTCCCAGGCCTTCTCCGCTAAGCTCCAGGGGTTGAAGAACGGCACCCTCACCCACTCGGTTTGGGACAATACCCTCCTTAAGCCCATCCGCGTCCTCCTCGGCGGTCGCGTCCGCTTCATGGCCACTGGCGCTGCCCCCATCTCGCCCGAAGTCATCAACCTCCTTAAGATCTGCTTCTCCTGCAACGTCCTCGAGGGCTTCGGCCAGACCGAGACTTGCGCCGCCACCTCCGCGACCCTCTTCGACGACCACCGCGCGATCGGCAAGACCGGCCCCATTCTCGCGAACACCGAAGTCAAGCTCGTCGATATCCCCGAGATGGACTACCGCTCCACCGACAAGCCCGACCCCCGCGGTGAGATCTGGCTCCGTGGCCCCACCATCTTCAAGGGCTACTACAAGGACGAGAAGAAGACCGCCGAGGCCCTTACCGAGGACGGCTGGCTCAAGACTGGCGACGTCGGCCTCTTCGACGCCAACGGCCGCATCAAGATCATCGACCGCCGCAAGAATATCTTTAAGCTCGCGCAGGGCGAATACGTCGCCCCCGAGAAGCTCGAGGTTATCTTCTCCGCAAACGGCACCCTCGCCCAGCTCTACGTCCACGGTGACTCCCTCCAGACCACCCTGGTCCTCGTCGCCGTCCCCGCCCCCGAGTCCGCCGTCAAGGCCGCCATCGAAGCCAACATCCTCCCCGCCGACACCCCTGTCCCTGGACCCCCCGCTGAGGGCGAACCCGCCCCGGAAATCGTCCGGCAGCTCTGCAAGGACCCGCGCTTCATCAAGCTCGCCCTCGATGGCATCGTCAAGATCGGAAAGGCGAACAAGCTCGCCGGCTACGAGATCCCCAAGAAGCTGCACCTCGAGCCCGAGCCGTGGACCGTCGACGACGGCATGCTTACCCCTACGTTCAAGGTCAAGCGTGAGATCGCGAAGGTAAGGAGGGCGTCGCGGCTTGAATGGGTATGAGTGCGGGAAGCTCTTTTTCGCTCCTTATCCTGAGTCTTAAACGTCCTTACTTCACACCGCCCGCCCCCCCCCCTCCCCCACAGAACCGATACCGACCCCAGATCGACGCCATGTACGCGGAGATCAACGCCGAAGCAGCCCCCGTTTCCAAGCTGTAGATGCCCGCCCTCCTCCCCCCACCACCCGATAGAACCCGGCGACGATTACGTAATATCCATTCCCTTTTCTTCTTGGGGACCTCTGGCGCCCGACAAGGAGAGAAAGCACCTCGTGGAACTTTCCCCCTCGATCACTTTTTTATGCTACCTTTGGTGATTTTTTCCCTTTGTATTTTCCTCTCCCTCTCCCTCCCCAGTTTTTCTAACATATATTAAGTGATAACTATGGTACTTTCGAGACGTTAAGTGATAACTATGGTACTTTCGAGACGTTGCTGATACGAAACTTTGGGGCAGTCTCTCCTCCGTTGGTCCGTTGGAGTTCCCTTCTTCGGCGTGTTCCTGCTTCCACTATGTCGGTTTCGGTTCCTTCTTCCACCGCTGCTCCTCTTCCATGCTCAGCTCCTCACCGACCCCTCATCTTCCTCCGGATCATCATTTTTTCTTGTCAGCACCCATGTTCTGGACAGGCCTCTGGTGTAATGAGGATGTCGCTCCCCTCCCCCAATATATCTATCGATTCCTATGAACTGGGTTGCCGTCTGCCTTCCTTGTTGTCTTCATGAATGTGACAGACAAGTCTTTAATTTGCGGATTTGTTGATCGGGCCGGGGGTGTAAATAAACCACAACGATACGAACATCCCCAGCCGCGAGGGCGTCGTCTAGCTTCTGCCTCACCCCTTCCCGCTTGTAACTCCCTGCCGCCGAGCAGTACCTGCCGTTCCCAGCTTATTGTCGCCTCCACCTCCGCCACCATACCCCTCGAGCGTTTCCCTCCACGGCCCGCTGACCCCGCACCAGCTCAGCTCGCCCCGGTCATAACGCCCTTCGCCTCGCCCGCCTCGACAGCAGCTTCCGGGGCGCGAGCGGCCCGCGCCTTTTTTGGCGTGCGGTAGCCATTGCGGTCCTCCACGGTCTGCTCTGAATTAATTCCCCTGATCTTCACCTGTGAGGCTGTGACGGCCGCGAACGACGCCAGTCAATCAACTGGAGGATAAATACTCTACAAAAGTGCAAGGATCTGTCAAGATGGGCCAACAAAAATAAAAATAAAGACAAACAGGCGAGAAATGGCATCGTATTGCATCTACGAAGAAAGGGCATATTACAAATGAGTGAAGCACGGTTCCAAAGAGCGACGCAAGGCACAGAACAGGTTGGGGAGGGGAAGAGGGGTTGGGGATCAAGACAAAAACGATATCCGTCGGGCGCCGTCGGGCTTAGAAACGTCTGGGGAGGAAATGAGGTCAACCGCGGTGTACATCCCCGCCCTCCCGCAGCAGCTAAAAGCCGTCCAACTTGACCCACAAACCAGTTCCACTCTCTCCGCACCCCCCTCTCTCCCCGCGGCACTCACCAAGCTTGTTTATCCTTGGAACCGCCGGGACAGACAGACCCGCTAATTCGCCAAGAGAATAAAGAAGACAACCAGGACCAATCTGGCGAACAGGATTTGAGCGTTTTGTTGGCAGGAGGTCCTCCCCACTGCCGCCCCCCCCTCCCCCGCCAGGCTCCTCAGAGGCAAGTTTCCTCGGCCCGGCTCACCAATTTCGTCATCCTCGGTCAAAATCTTCCAGAATGCTGCCTCCTGGTCTTCGGGAGAGACGAGTTCCGGGTGGTTTTTCAGGAACTCCCGGCGCCAGGCGACCGTGTGAGGGAGGGGGCCGCCTCCGACCAAGTACATGTCCATGTGCAGGGGCCAGTCGGGGTTGAGGGCGTGTTGAAGTTGTACAGGTTGGCTTAGAGGTGTCGAGGACATGACGGCAGAGAGCTGACGGCAGCGGGCGTGAGCGGTTTGCGATGGTTGGCCGTACGTTGCCGACGACATGACGGTGTAAAGGTAGTGGGAGTCAGTAGACCAAACACAAGGGGGCCCTCAGCGTTCGTTGGCCCGCAAGCCACAAATTTAATTGTCGTGACGCGTTTTGGACCGTCGGCAACGCCGTGATTTGGTCGCTCTCGAAATCAACCCACCTTCTTGGTTTCGCTCATGGCAGGCTCCTTCAGACGTCGATCGGTCTCCTTAAGCGAAGTCGGAGGAAATTATCATAAAATTGATCTCCCTTTTTCCGCTTGTGTTTCGGACCCTTATTCGCATCAATTTTGAGGGAGCAAGCAGGAAAGGCCGTTTTCGGAATTTTCTCTTTTCACCCCCACCCCCAAAGTCGGACGACCGCGATCTCCCCTTCGCGTCCCTCTGCCATGAAATGATGAGGATGGTTTCAGAGAATGTTTAGCAGCCAGGGTCTCGTCAAGGGACTCAATTTCGAAAGGGGTTGGAAGAGGCGT
>KZ994164.1:1447-15213 GCA_003614705.1 Blyttiomyces helicus | reverse complement strand
CGGGTGGGGGGGGGGGGGGGGGGGGGGGGGGGGGGGGGGGGGTAGATACAGAGAGCTTAATAGAAGTCAAATCGATCGGGGCGATAACCACCGTAGTGCGAACGCCGCACACATAAGTAATACCGGGGTGTGCGAAGGAACCCCAACCCAAGTGCGCACCTTTCTTGCATAGGGCCCATAGCCTCGCCGCAATCAAGGTACAGAACTTTCATGCCTAACGGGGCAAAAACATCAGGACGTCTTTCCCGCCATTCGACACGCTTTCCCTATCGTCCAATAAAATCCCAACCAATGTGCGCCTCCCAGGACACGAAGGGATTGTCTCACCAGGTCTCATGCCCGGGATCGTCTCCTCATTTGGGTTAACCGTGCCACGTGCGACGGCGACGTCCGTGTGGGGGACAAGCTTCGCGAGCTCACGGGTCTCGGGTGTATCCGGAAGGGAGAGGTGCAGGTGCCAGTTGAGAAGCCAGATCTGCGCAAAGAGCGTTGTAGGTTTGGAGATGGAGGTCAGAAGTGGAACATTTGCCTAAAACCGATGGCCGGGACGGCGCCGAAGCCGGATATGGATGATAGCAAGATCGGTTACCAGGAGTTTGGGTGTGTTCGACCCCGGAGAAAAGACCGCGAAGCGATAAGTTGCATGGGCGTTCGCCGACTCAAGAAGATCGTCTGCAAAATGCGACACGAGGCGGGTGTGGATCATGCGCGAGGGTCCAGTGGAGTCGACGCTTACGTAGGAAAGTTGATTCAAGATTAGACGGCGCGAACAGCTCACGTCGCATACTCGATTCGCCGATCGGGCACCGCATTGCATATGCACCTACCCATCCCCGACCTCGAAGTCAACGCAGTATCTGTAAATCTTCATGGCGAGGATCATGTCCGGAGCTGGAGCGCAGGAAGAGAAATGGTCAGGTCCCCGACGCCCAAATGACTGTTCGAATATTCAGAGGCCAACGGTCTCCCAAGGCACTGAGGTCTAGACGATGCGACCAATTAGCAGAAGTCGAGGATAGTCGTCATGACTAGATAGTAAAAAGCTTAAGTATCACTATCGCAAAGCTTCCTCTTTGTACTTCGTGCCCGATCAGCAACGCAGGAAACCCGGCGCCGCAAGAAAAATAGTAACACCATTCACAAACGCAAGTATCTCCGAGGGCTAATCGAATCGAAATATTCTTCTTACTAATGGTTTCTCTTTGTTCAACTACATGATCAAGGAAACATTCACCGAGAGGGGATTGGCATTTGTCGCACGAAACATCTGCCCATCGAGTAGCGGAGAGGGGGTTCGCGAAAGCGAGATAGGCCTACAAAGTTGCGCCGGTGAAGGAGAGGGAATCGAGGGGAGGGAAAGTGCAAGTCTGATTAGTGGAAGATGGCGACGACGATAGACTCACATCGGGAGCTACACCCAACAAGTATGTTCTCCAGAGCAGTAGACTCTCGCAAATAACTCTTCACGAAAATGTGTCTTTCTCTGGGATGCGGGGCACTGGAAGGGGCCCACACGCATTGATATTGGAAGAATGTATCGACAAACAAAAACACCTGCGCAGAGGTGCTAGCCTTCTTCGTCTTCCGGAAACTCCCCGCCGCCTCCCCGCCGCCTCTCACAACACGACCCGGAGCATATGAAAAACTCACCTCAGCGCCGCTCTCCCTCTCGACGACAATACCGGCCATCTCCAAATCAGCCGGATGCAGCAAGACGGTCCCGTCGGCGACAATGGCCTTCCCTTTCTGGGCAAGCACGACACCGCCGACCTGCCCGTCCATGCGAGTGTAGTCCTCTGTGTGGCATGCCCAGCAATCCGTCAGCTCGTGCCAGTAGTCCGAGGGGGCAGGGACCACACGTGGGGCGAAAACAGCGGGTGACAGTGCAAGCGACGTTTGACAGATGTGACAAAATACCCCTCGCAAGTGAGCGAGAGGAGGAGAGGGGATTGAAGCTGCGGACGGGACGGAGGCGGAAGGAGCGAATGCGAGAGTGAGAGAGAGCAGAGAGGAGGGGGTTGGCTTTGCAGGCACACGTCGAACGGTAGCTGGATCCACGGGGAGGGGAAGGGGGATCACGAATAACGGTTGTTTTGAGGCGACGGAGACGATGGAAACCAGAGATCTTGATACATGGGTTGTGGCGGGTGCAGGGGGAAGGGTGAAGTGAATTGTGAGCGAGCGAATGTTTGGAAAGACTTCGATGAAGGCGGGCCATGTTTTGAGAACATTGGCGGGGGAAAGCGAGGCGGCCATCGTGGACAAGGATCTTGTGGCAGGTCGGGAGATCAGTTCGGAGAATCAGATAGGTCGGTCGGTCGCCTCTCTTCCTCCTCTCCTCCCTCCTCTTTCTCTTGACCAATCATTTTGTAGTGGCTTGCTAAATTGACGTGTCGCCTGGGACGCGTCGCCGATGGCTGCTCCCGCCTTCGAGTCGGCGTTGCCAGTCGGCCTTGCCCAATCTCCAAACAGGCCCCATCTCCCTTCCTTCCCTTCCTGAGGAATACCTCAGAGTTGCCACCCTTCGCTGACACACATCCTACCATTTTTGAGGCAGCTGGAGACCTGCTAATGAACTACTTCCAAAAGTTCGAAGGGGTGCTTCTGTATCGGATAGTGACGCTTTTGTGCCTGGCTGAGATGATGCTGAAAGTGACTTGGGATCTTTAAGAGGCCCAGCGGGATATGTTCTTGAAAAGTGAACTCAATAGCTGATAGACGGCCTGTGGGCCTGCACGCCGACATCTTGGATCGTGTATACTAGGACGGGTCCGTTGCCCGCAAGGAAACCCGACAGGTTCAGGGGGGCAGGCGTGAAACGCGTCCAGAAAGTAGAATCGCGTCAATCCCGATAGGGGTTTACTCCAACGGCACTGAAAGCGACGCGCACAAATCTGACTATCCAGATGATCGAATTCCGGTGCCTGCACAGATCCTTGATGACGTTAAAGGACTTCCCAGGATACAAGAGCCAAACAGAGCCGGTCCAGGAGTGGTGGCCGAAAAAGGTCACGTGCGGGGCTTATAGTGGGGCTGGCTGGCGCGCCTTCTGTAAGCTTTGGACGTGACCGCGTCCTAGACCCCGGCTTACATCATGGTTAGTTGTTTGCAGGGCCTTCATAATCCCCGGCCGGGCCAGCCCCTTATTGAAACTTGCCTCCCTCATTTGTCCTCATCTGTTCCCTCCCTCCCTCATCCCTCCACCGTAGGCTCCCCAGCGCCAAATCGTATCCCGCCCCGGGCTAGCTAGCTTCATCAAACCTCAACGCGAACCTCTTCCGCAGTCCAGCTGAGCTGCTGCATCAACCCAATTGGTGAAGCTAGACCTTCAACTTGCAAGCACAAATTAAAAGAGGTGAGCGTCATGCAATGAGAGAGTCCTTCAAACGTTGCTTCCAAGCATTCATTCGCGGCGGACGTCATTTGTTGAATGCGCACCGATTCCTCCACGGTTTCCGTTACGTATTCTGACAACACCATTCGCGCGCCCACCTCCCAGCGGACCGCATCACTCCCACAATTCATTCTCACACTTCAAAGTACCACCAATCGTTGCATCGGCTTCGGCCACCCAGCATTCAACCAACCTTCTGTGACATCGACATCAAGTCAAGCATTCACTAACCCCCCCACCCCTCAAGTACACCAGCATCACCACTCTCGCAACAAATGGCAAATAGCAACATGGACGACTATCCCAACATGACGCGATGCCATGGCATGGACATGACTTCCTTCATGATGCACCGCGGGGCTGCAAAGCGAAAGTTCGACGATATGGACCCGCGCGCTACCCGCCTCATGCAGCTCGAGACTATCGTCAAGGAGCATTTGGGATCCGGGAAATTTTTCCTTGTCGGTAAGATTCATGGCGGCGTCTCTGGCATCGCTTACGGGATTCGCTTCGGATATCAAGTGATGGATGTCATTCGATTCGATTCATGTTACGCGTGCTTGCTCTAAATATCACTTTCGCTACAAATCTAGCTGCTGCTCTGCGTGAGATTGACGACGAAAAGCTCTACGAAGCGTCATATCATCCCATGGGCAGAGGTATGTCTGCTAGCATTCGACGCCTCTGAATCCCAATCATACCCTTGTTCTGACCTGCCTACACACACACCTCACCTCGACCTCTTCACATATAAAGCTGAAAAGTCAATCTACACCTACGCTAAAAACCGCTTCTCCTTCTCTCGGCGCACCACGAACACGTACCTCTGCTCAGCGTAAGTTGCGCATTCACATGTCGTACGGGATTCAGCTGCGTTCACCTAGCCGCACCGAATTGATCGTCTACATCCCTTTCCGCCATGCACTTTTTACATCTCACAGGAGCGTCTATGAATCGATTGTCGAGGACACGTCGCTCCCCGTCCCAGTCAACATTTCGCACATCAGGTCTCTGCACAAGTTCCCAGCCGAAGTGCGCCGCTTTATCTGGAAGCAAGTTTGCGAATCCGGCCACTCCATCACCGAGGATCATGTCGTTGCCATGACCGTAAAATACGGTGAGTTATCAGCTTCTACATCCTATTCACGCATGAACTGCCACCCGCCTTACTCACCACCCATCACTCCGACTTCAGAAACGGGCGTGTCGTTCACCGATCTCAACAACGAGCTCTACACCCCCAAAGACCTCATCCTCGCCGCCAAGCGCGTGATCGGCAAACCCCAGTTCGACCTCGACCCAGCATCCTGCAACTTCGCCAACGAGCTCCACGAAGGGCTCCTCGCACGGTGCATATACGACGAAGCGACAGACGGCCGCGACCGACCATGGCACGGCGACGTCTGGCTCTCCCCCCCTCTTGGCTCATGCGAGGAAGGCACCGGCCGCCAGCGCGCGTGGTTCACGCTGGCCGAGAACAAATACCTGGCTGGCCAGGCATCAAGCGTGATGGTGCTGCTCAAGATCGAGTTTGGGCATGCGTGGTTTGGAAAGGCTCAGAAATACCCGCATTGTTTGTTCAACTCGAAGATTATGTTTTCTACTCCTACGGGGAGGGAAAAATGCTTGCAGGATGACTCCCACTGTTTGGTTTATTTGTAGGTTTATCCTTGTTTTGTGCTCTCTGCGTGATATCACATCCGTGCACGGACTCTTAACTCATGTTTTCTGCACCGTTCGTTACCTGATCAGGGGGCGCAACACAGACGCCTTCTGCACCGAATTCGGGTCCTTCGGGACCATCCCAGGCTACAACTCATGGTCCTACCACCCCATGTCCGGCTTCCCATCCCAGCTGATGGCGGAATCCCCCGAAGACCAAGAAGAGGAGATCGACGAGCACCCATACGACAACGACGGCGACTCCATCGAGGGCAGCGACAGCATCGCGTCAATCCAGGACGCGCTGGCGCCCGCATCAAGGACAACCCGCCCAGCGATCGTCGCCCACCACCGCCCTCAGGAGCTTCCCGTCGCGCGCCGCCAATCCGCTGCGCAACCTCAATCTATCGGACACCCGCTTGCTCACCACGCTTACGCGCATCAGCACGCGCGCATGAATCCTCATGCGATGTATGCGCACGCTCACCACCAACAGGAGCAGGAGACGGACGAGCAGGTCGCGAGTGGGACGCAGGTTCCGTACTGCGGGCCGTCTGGTACGGTCACGGCACCCGGTGCGGCACCTGGTGCGACCGCCGGGGCTCAGCGTGCTGCCATCGTGCATCACCGGATGGTGATGGGGCTCGCGGGGAACCCGCGTCGCGCAGTGGTGGGGAGGATTGCGCCGGCGGCTGGACCGCAACTACTGGAGAGGGCAGCGGAGGGCACAGAAGATGCGGGACCACAGGCGTAAACGGCAAAAATAGATCCGGGAAGGAGGATGAAGAAAAAAACTAGAACAAAACACTCTTCCTTTTTCCCTCGTTCCATATGTACAATACAACTGTAACTAAATCGAAGAAGAAAAACACCCTAGATCTAGCTTGTGCCGTCTTTCCGACTTAAATGTTTCTTTTTCGACCTGTCGGAGAGGTTGTCGGCCGACGCTGTGCGGGACGACTTTGACTCTGAGATGGAGGCGGGCTGGTCGGACCCGGATTTGCCCATTACGTTCCAGAACGATCGGGTGAAGGACCCCATCGCGTGCGTCGGACTCCACGAAGTCCGGTTCTTGGACGTGTGGGACGATACCGGCGCGGGTCCTGACGGCGGCGCGCTCGATTCGAAGCGGTTTTGGTACTCCAAAACGGAGGTGATGTCACCTTCGAACTGGCCGGTTGGAGAGTGCGCCGCGTTTGAGGATGATGGAGACGCGAGGATGACATCGCTGACTGGATGGGTCGTGAAGGTCGATTGGGCGGGAGGGGCGGAGACGGCGGGTGGCTTTACTGGCGTATCTGGAGATATCGACGGCGGCACTTGCGAGGAGGCTGGTACTGGCGGCGAGTAATCGACAGCCCTTCCCGAATTCGAGGTTTTGCGGCCCCTCTTCCATTTCAAAGATCCCTTTCCATCCCCACCAGCCTTCCCAACTCCGCCTCCAGACTGGCCAATATGATCAAGCGAACTCTGTACAGATCCGAAAGAGCCAGAGACAGCTGCGCCCTGTACCGCGTCGGCGACATCGGTGACATCCGCGACGTCCGTGCCGATCGTCGCCCATTTCTCGCGCTCGTCCGCTTGATCGGAGAAGGGCAGTGCGCCCGCCGGCGGATCGTCCATGCGCTTAAGCTCGTCCAGTATCGCAGCGGCGCCCGGCATCCCACGCAGTGTGTCACCGCCTCTCGACGTCCGGAAGAAGTTCCCCCACGACTGCGCGCGCTTCATCGACCCCACTTCCGAATCATCCCCCCTGCGTCCCCTCGACCCTCCAGACGACTGGCTCCCGTTGGTAGCTCTCCGAGTGATCGAATTACGGGGCGATGACCCCGGTATATCGATCGGGCTCGCCACGACCGAGTCGATCCCGGTCTCGCTACCCATCTCGGACGGCTGGCCTCGGCGAATCTGATACCCGCTTGCGGTTTCTCGCAGCGTGGTGCGCTCGTAGGTACTGTAGATCAGGCAGAAGGACGAGCGGAGTCCTTCGGTTTCTTGCAGCCATGCGTTTTTGTCGTAGGTGCTCATGCTTTGCAGGGTGTGGATTTCTTGCTGGAGGTGGATGATCTGGAACACGTTTTTCATTCCTTTTACCCAAAATAAACAGAGGAGATGGTGTCAACATAATCCGACTGACCGAGTTGATTGCACATTTAGCACTTTCGGGCACTCACACACCTGGGGCATCGGGCTTTTCCAACAGAACGACGGCCTCGAGGGGGACAGGCGCTTTGAAGAGGATGAATCCATCGACCTTCTTCAATCGTGTGATAAGTATCAGGTCGGTGAAAACGAAAACGATGACTTCGACGGTTCCGGTTGAGTTTTTCTTGTGGTACGTGAAGGTCTTCTCCGAAATCAGCTCGCGGCGGTTGTTCGCGAGCTTGAAACGCTGTAGTATCCGGATTAAGTCACCAAATCCTTTGCGACCCGACCCACGCCCTACTCCCCCGTCCCCACCCACCACACCTATTCCAAACAACCAAACACCCCTCACCTCGCATATCCCATTAAAATCTAACCCCTCATCAATAGAATTGATCCGATAAGCAGCCTCCCGCCTCCTCACGACTTCGTTGATATCAGCGACGCGGTCCTCGATGAGGTTGATTAGGTTGTTCACCTTGCCGTAATCTGGCGAGTCTTTGACCGTGTTTGAGAGGAGGCGTTTGAAGAGGATCGGGTAGCGGGTTATTCTGTGCATTGGCTTTACGAGGAGGTCTGCTAGGGTCAGTTTGTTGAGCGATGCGTTGGTTTCGCATTGCTGGTATGGTGGTTGAGAGGATGTTTTAGTTGCTTATGGTAGAAAATCGTCATCGAGAGCGCTGTTCTGATGAGGTTCTCTAATTTGGCTCTCCCCTCCCCTTACCGTCAAGAGCTTTGCAAGCATCGGATCTTGCTTCATTTTATTCAGCTCTCTTCGTGCGCTATGCTGGTTTCCGCAGTAACTTTCATACTTGCTGAATTCATCAATCTTCGGACGAAAAATATACGCGTCAGCATCCTACAGCTTACGACTCCAAAAAACGCAATCCGGGCAGAACAAGAACCGACCTGATCTACATATATGTCGATTATATCAGCAATGGAGCTGGCGGTCGAGCTGTCTTCTCGACAGTCCTTGATCCTGCTGGTGATCCTCGCGTGGATTTCAGACAGCTGCTTGATATTGCCGAAGATATCAGCCGCCCTCTGTTCCGTCAGCGCCGCCGAAGCAACAAGCGGGCGCATGAATACCTGACGTTAAACCGAGATGTTAGCCTCTACGTGCGAGCCAAACACTCCCTCACCCCGAGTCATATCTAACCGTTATGATATTCTTCAAATCGTCGCTATAGTTAATCTCGGTGTCGCATATCTCCGCAAGCACGTCGCGCTGCTTTCCTTGAAGCGAGGAGTCTTCTCGTTGAGGCGCCAGTCCATGATGCTATGAACTCATGAGACCAAAAAGTTAGGTCGAAGATAGACGCTTCACAAAAGGGGGGGGGGGCGTATGAAAGAGCCGCGCGAGGAAATACCTTGATCGTGGTTGGGTTGAACTTCGCTCTCAAGGTGAAGGGTGTATTCACGACATCGACACCGAGTCTCAATGGGCAATCTTCCCCTCGGAGCGGTACATCCTCTGAAAGCGCAAACACGCAGCGTATCAGGTGGAGCCGTATTCGGCGTTCCTGGGCAGCGTCATTCGACGACCCATATTCTCGCGCCGTCGACTCACCTCCTTGCTCGGTCTTGTACCCAAGGATGTACTCGTCTAGCGTTCCCGGAAGCAAGAACTTTTCGAGCGCCAGGCCGATGAGGTGCTTTGCGGTGTGTTCTTCGTTTATGAAAAACGCTTTTGTGGACTGCGCCTTCATCATCGAGTCGAGGGTCACTACCCTTATTACTTCCCCGTTGCCCAAATCCGGTGCAGCCAGGTCTTCTTCCATTGTCTATATCGATGGATTCGTAGACATGTTAAGCGTGGAATCTCCGGCGTGCACAAATGAACACACAGAAACAGCTTGATTGACTCACCTTCGCTACAGGTCGTGAAATCTTGCTATCCTCTTCAGGAGAAACAACAGCAAGCGCAGTCAGCTGAAGCCTGCAGCGTTGCAGCTCCTTCTCAAGCACTTCGAGCTTTTTGTTCGACCGCTCGACCTGCCCACTGATATCCGTCTCGACCGCCAAGTTCGTCCGCTTCGTCTTGGTCGTCTTGAGCGCGGTTGTAAGCCTCGTGTGGAGCGTCGGCGGTGTGCTCTGCGCCGACCCCGTTCGCTCGGTCTTGGCCCGGTGCAAATTGTCGAGCCCGTCGCGGATCTTCATCTCGATGTCCACCTCGCGCTGGATCGCAGCCATGCGCTCCGACGCTCGCCGCATCTTTTCGTACACGCCCTGAATGTATCGGGGGGGGGCGCATTTTGTTCAAACGTTTCCCCCTCCCGAATCGTGCATAATGTTTGTGCTCGGTGGGTATGATCGAAGCCGGCTTACCTCGCTTCCCATGTTCACTTCGAGGACGGCAGAGGGCTGGACGCAGGTGACGTGGGATGAGTTTCTGCAGTTCTTATGGCACACGTAGCCGCAGGCTTTGCGCGAAGTTGATAAGAATATCGATCGTCACGTTCACTCCCCCATCTCGCCTCCCCCTTCACACAGCACCCCATCCAACCCCCACGACATACTCACTCTCGCAGCGATAAGCAGCATTCCCATCCTCGCTCCCCTTCTCAAAAGCGACATCACGAAAACAGTACTCGCAAAACTTCAGGTCGTCGTTGGTGTAGTGGACGAACGTATGCGAAATATCGCCGGAGCCAAAGTTCGGCTGGTGCGTCTTAAAGAGATGAATCAGGCTTTGCGTTCAGGTTGCAGTTGTAAGGGCGGTGACAGGACGGGCTGTGCGCGGTTGGTTAGGTATAAGGGGTGGACACCTACTGAGGGCTTCTTCCAGATTTCCTGCTTGCTCGCTGAAGTTGGAGTCGCGATTGCCCCGCCGTCCTCGGACATGTCGCTGCCGTTCAGCGGTCGTCTCGCATCGAGAAACGTCATGCTTCTCGCTCGCGATCCCTGTTATCCCGGTCAACAAAGTTTTAGCAACTTTTGTGCGCAACATCTACCCCTGCCCCTCAAGATCCCGTTCCATCTCATGACGCCCAAGTGTATTGCCTTTTGTGATATCCTCCGCATGAGACTCGCCGACCCGCCGACTCCACCGGGGCCTCGAGCACGCAGGCTTTCGCAATCCACCCCCATGGCCTCGAGCGACATCATGAACTTCTCCCACGTCTCCACCCGGTCGAAGATCGAGGGTGGCATGTCGGTGATGCGCTGCGCGGCCCGGTCAAACTGGATCGTCGTCAGGTGGCGGGTACCACCTGGGATGTGATAAACCAGGCGATAGTTGGAGTTATAGTCGATTTTGGCGCAACTCCATGGTATTTACCAAAACGCACCCTCCAGTGAAAGATCACGATCACTCACGCAAGTCATTCCGCATAGCCTGGCCGAAGGCGCTAGTCGCGAAGCTATCTTTCGCCAGCACGGGATCGGCGCCCGCGGAAGCCTGATCGTCTCCGGACGCGACGAACGTCCCATTGTAGACCTCCTCAAGGGTGCAGAGCGCGATGAACGCCGCGTCATCGAACAGCGTCGCGGTGGGATTTTCGACGCCGGAGGTAATTGCCTTGAGGATCTTTCGAATGCCCGATGGTGACCCCCAACGCACCGGCATCGGTGCGTTCTTTGAGAGGTACGTGTTGTAGATTCGGGATGCGAGACTTTTGCGCGCAGATACGTAGAGGGTATAGAACGTCAGGCGGAACTGCTCGGCTTCGACTCGGAAGAACTAGAAAGGAGCAGAACGGCGGAATGATGGAGGTTTGTGAGCCGTTCACTACTATGTACATGCCTCGCCCCATCATGATGCCACCCCGTTAGAGACTCCTCACATATAAGCTTTCGTGGCCGTGCCAAAGGAAATGCATCAAAGCATAGCATCTTTGTAGCACGGGAGAGTTAATTAAGTGTCGATACCAAAAAGGTGTCTAATACGAGATGTTCAGAAATTACCTTGTAATAGGATGATTCCATATACCCATAAACCCAGACAGTTCAATAGCCCTTAGAAACCCGCTCTCCTCCGACAGCTCCGAGGCGGCCGTCGCCTTCCGTGATATAGCCTGCTCCCCCGATCCAGCCACCTTCGCCGCGCGGGCCCCGACCTCATCTGGTGCCACCGAGTTCTTCCGCCCAGCATTGGACAAGATCAGATTCTGTATCGTCAGCAGTCCGCTAAGGGCATGAAAAGAGTAAGACGAACGGGAGCGGACAACAGGCCCGCTCTCGGGCACCAGGCCAACATTGGACCCCTGGATAGAGTTTGAGCGGCTCGGGCGTTCGGACGACGGCGACGGGGGCGTTTCCCCCGTCGTGGACATATCCGTGTTTTCGCGATTTGCAAATAGGCTTCGCAGCAAGAGTTCGCTTTCATTGACCTTGGACGTGCCCGGTTCGCCGTTGGGGAGGTCGCGCTGCCCATCCACTGGAGTAGTTTCTCGGAAAGACGCGCATCGCCGCAAGGAGAGGGACCCGCCTGAATTCGTCCGTGCCAGCTGGCCGAGAACGAGATTTTCGAACGATCCGTGGTAGGTGGTTGGGGAGGATTTGAGAGGGAGTTGGGTGGACAGTGGTCGTGGTCGGTTCGGCATGTTGGATGAGAGAAGCCTTGGTTTGTTGAGCGCCTGTGCAGGAATCCAAAAAGTTGAAAGATGTGGGCTGCAACAGTAGATTGCATACCCTGCCCGTTTTGAAACAATGATATAACCTCGGGTGTCGAGCGTTATGATCTCGATAAGCCAAGGAAGAGATCTCGATCGATGTTGCGACCAGGTTGGGAAGGAAAGAGTTTGGAAAGGGTTGATCGGCGGCAGGGCCTCGGGAAGATCGTTGTCAAAATATACCGAGATATTCGAGATATTCCTTCGGAGGACGAGACGAGGTAGGGACTTTGCTCGCTCAAAGCGGCGTGTGATGATTCACTACATCAATTCCGACTGACTTTAACCAGTCTCGATCCATCCAGCCTCCTCCCGGGTCCCCCGATCACCCATGTCGGAGGTTGTTGTACAACAATGCCGAGGTCAAAGGAAGTTAAGCGTTCTTTTTCATCCTTTGGTGATTCGGGTTCGTTGCTTGGGAATAGAGGTAAGACAGCCTGCCTCTATCGCTGTCAGCTGGCGCTTTGAATCTTGCACAAGAGGGAGCCAACCTCGCCATCCAAGACTTAAAAAACAAAAAAAAGCTGAACTTGCCGAAGATGTATCATGTTCTGATGCCCTCCCCAGATCGGCACCAAGACCCTTTCCCCTGAACTTTCCCCTCCGCATTTTTCCCGAACGAAAGCCACCAGACCCAGCCCACTACAAATTAAAGCGAACCCTTCTGGTGCCTGGCTCGACTCAGCGACAGTCCTGGTCACATACGAGTGGCTGGAGGGTTGTTACTGCGGACATCGGAGTCCCGTCTTGAGGTAGCAACATGGGTGAAAGTCTGCTCTTCAACAAGGCGACGGCTGGTCTGGGAAATCGCGAGCTTGCTGGAGGCCAATACGGATATCCGACGCCTATCACCTTTCCGTTTCTCGTCTTACCTCCTGGTCAACCACTCGAGCTTCTCCTCGACACGGGTTATGCAGGCGTCTACCTTCTGGTAACTCGCCTCCATCCGCGAGATCGACGCTGCCAGGTCCCGGAGGTCCCTCAGCATCTTTGATCTGCATGTCATGCGAATAGAGTTTAAGTTAGAAGCGGCATTGTGGCATGGGAGGATGGGTTTAAGGGAAGGCGGACGAGGAAGAGAATGGATGCTCCACAATGTGAGGGACGGGCTCTTGTTCCTCATGCTCAGAATCTGAAGCTTTCCACGCTCCCCCTCGTTCATGACACCTGACCCTCATGGGACTCCAAAAATCCTCCCTGCGCCTGATGTGTGTGCGCCAAGTCGACAGATCAACTCTTCGGACCCCGCACTCCTTCCTCTAGACTCCCAGCACTCACACGATTCGGCAGGGGTGAGACAGTCTTGGGGTCTAGAAGAGAGAGGGGCGGGGTCGAAAAAGGGTGATTAGTTGGCCATCAAAGATTGAGAATTTGAGAGGGGCTGCGCGGGCAATCCCACGGGCAACGCACCTGCTGGGGCGCCGCCGGCCTCAAGAGCGGAGTTGGGTGCCGCGAGGCCCGCGAGGATCACATCGGGCGCAGAGGCGCGGGCGACGTCGCCCGATGCCCAGGAGGTAGGGGAGGTGGCAGGAGGGACGTAGTCTAGGAAGGGGGGGCAGCGTTCTGCGGCGTGGTCCTCGGAGGAGAAGGCAGTTAGCATTTTGTTGTGTCAGGGCGAGGTGGGGATAGGGGACGAGACCGCCTTGTTCAATTTAGAGTCACGTATTACGCGCAACGCCTTCTTGCCACTTGTTGATTTGTATCAGAGCAGTGCATTCTGGAAGACGCGAATCGGCGCCGACTGAGACACGCATTCGTTCGGGCAGCGCTCCTAAAAACGACTGCACCATGTGTCAGCACGAATCAAGAAAAGTCTCCAGTTGGTTTCGACCCATGAGACTGAGGTCTCCTTGTGCGCTATTTCTCAGGTGCCACCCTGGGGGGTTTGAGCTTGCAAACAGACAAGAACGTTGGCGACTCGTCGCTGCCATCTTATCTCCTGGATCTCG
>KZ994163.1:0-15214 GCA_003614705.1 Blyttiomyces helicus | reverse complement strand
AAAAAAAAAGCGCTCAGCCCGATCTAAAAAACAGGAACAAAAAGCAAAAACCCACCCCCCCCCCCCCCCCCCCCAAAAAAGAAGGAAAACAGAGGACCCGAATCGATTTCACAAACATGGCACATCACATCACATCATATTGGACCCGTGCCTGCACCCGTAGCTCCCAGCCCGTACCCCATGCCCCCACCACCGGCCTGCATCGTCCAGCCCGTAGCCCGTAGCTGTGGCGAGTGTCTTGGCGAGAATGACTTGTCACCGGACTGGTCCGCCCCAGCTTCTGGTGCCCCCAAGCACCACCGGCGACCTCTAGGGGGGGGGGGGGGGGGGGGAGGGGCGAGGGGGGGAGAGGGACGAGAGGACGGAGGAGGCAGGGAGGAGAGACAGTAAGTAGTCGCAGCGCGTGCCCCAACCACGACATTGGCTACGGAGGGAAACAGCGTGGAGTACACAGTAGAGCAAGAAGACTGCAAAGACTGGAAAGATAAGCAGGTTTATTCAGACTCTGTGTCTGTCTCGGTCTTGCTCGCCGGTATCCCATCCCCGTCTCTTGAACAATCTCTTGATCAGCTCCTCTACAACGAAGTCCCGTATGTCCTTGTGTGGGTAAGCAGCGTCGTGTAGACGCACGAACTCTCCTTTTGCTGCGTAAAAATCGCGGGTCTTGGCGGGTCAGTCCACCAAGCTGCTGCCGCAATCGGTCCAAAACCACTTCGAGGTTTTCCCACGCTTCCTTCCATTCCTCCAAGGCCACAACCCAGTATTCCTTCCCAAATTCCTCCCAATCCGTGACTTCTGTCACGTCTCCTTCCATAGTGCAGATGTTGTGCAACACAACAGCTGTCGCAACAATGACAGGCGCAATACTCAGATCTGCGTCAATCCAAGTGGCAAGGAGCCTGTTTTCAGCGATGCGTTAAGACCCCGTCGCGTATACACCTCAAAATGAGTGCGGGGGGACCTTACCTGTTGGCAACCGAACGCCATCTCCACCGGGACGCGAGTCTGGCAATGCACTTTGTTGTACCGGTTGTTCAGATGGGAGCTGTCACCGGCGCTGCCCTTCTTGAAGGGCGTGATCAGCCAGGGCTCGTTGGAATATATCTTATCGCCCAAGAGAATACTGCCTTGAGGCACGAGACCAGTATCAAATGCCAGAGCCTATAGGTATTAAAGTGAGCCATGTCAGCAGTCTGACAATGTGGAATCAGACGGCCTTGCTGAGTGGATACCGAATGCGTACCCGTCAGAGGTTGCCAGAGCTCCAGATGGGCGCGTCAGAAACTCGCCCAGCCCAGCCGATGTCGGTGTGCTTAAAATACCCTTTTGCGTCCATGGTTCCGTGCAAGATGTTAGCGTAGTGGTGCTTGAGGTTGCCCCAATTCTTGTGATTGCTGTGCCGGCAGGGGGGTTGCTTGATGGGGATATGGGACCCGTTGATAGCGTCGGCGATGTTAGGTAGCCCACCTAGCTCGTGAAAGGCACAGCTGACTGAGGCCCACTCATCTATCTTATCAGGGAATTGAACAACATCTGCATATGAGAAGTTGATCATCACCTGCGGGGTGTTCAGAACAGATTAGGGGGCGGACCTGGAAAGTCGTCTGAGTCTGCCAGCTGTGCCCCAGGGCACCCCTCTACCTATGTACCTCAAGCGTACGCAGTATCCTCTTAGCCGCAGTTGTCGCGCGGATCCCATATAGATGAGCAAGGTCGTCAACACTTGTAGCTCGGGGAGCGGGTGGCCAGTCAGGGTGAAGTGTTCGAATAGGGGCCGTCTAGGTTTACCTAAGTGAGAGATTGGGATTAGTTTGAAGCTCTGTTCCATTCTGGTTGCAACCCCTTTGCACTAGGTGTCCAAAATACCTTGCTTGTCAGCGTCTTGGGGCTTCGTCAGATGTGGTGCAATCTTCCATAGCACCATGTTGAATACTTTAAGCTCTAGTCGCAGGACTCCATTAAATCGATGTGGCAACATTCTGGCAACTATCAGATAAGGCCACTTGCACATCTTCATGGTATCTGGCCCGTGTCTGTTGGGGGCACTTGCTTGCTTGTAGAGGTCAAAACACTCTTTGTCCTCCGACGATGAAAAAAAAAAAATCCTGGTAAAATGCCAGGTGTGCTTCAGACCTGTCGGCCAAGTTTGTGGATCCCTGCTCATTCTCAGCCCCCCTCAAAACGAAACTTACAATGTCAAGGCCAAAAAAGCAGGTGTTACGAGGAGAGACGAGGGCGAGAAGGGAAGGTGGTCAGGGAGTGTTTGTGGGAGGAGTCCGCTGTGAACTTGGACTTTGGTGGAATTTGCACTTGGCAATTTTTTTCAAAGTCCAGCTGTGAAATCAACTTGGCTGTGGCATGGGATCTGAATGTGTGAATCCTGGCCAGAGGAAATTGCAAAACTTGGTAGGTCAGCTCTGCCGGCTTCATCTTGCGGCTGAAGTATGAGATAGGTCAAACTGGAGGGATGTTGGTCAGGCCCTTGATGGTAGTCCGAAGCAGCGTCGGAATTGGATCATCGTCCTTAGCGCGCTGAGCCACCCATCCACCCACGGCGTAGTCGAAGGCGCTGAGATGACATAGTTTCTGAGGCTGGGATCTAAGCGGGCAAGCACAGGTGCGGTGGAGATGGCATGCTGGAGATGCTCAAAGGAGAACTGCCCGCTTGTTCCAGACCCAGGGGTTCTTTTCCGATTGCAGCTCTGAAAGCGGGTAGGCAATCTCCGAGTAGTTGTCAACGTACGATAGGAGGTAGTTGGTGAATCCCAGGAAGGACTGGATGTCGTGGGTGTTCTGCGGGATTTCCCATTCCAGGACAGCGGCAATTTCGGATGGGACAACAGAGATGTTGTCGCGCCCGACTTGGTGACCAGCGAACTGGTCTTTCTCCTTGCCCCAGAGGCGTTTGCTTTGCTTGATGTTTAGCTCATGCTTGAGCAGGATCGCCAGGACCTCTCTGACATGTCACTTGTGTTCTTCTTTGGTCCTCGAGTAGATTAGGATTTCATTGAGGTAGGAGATGACGAACTCGTTGTACAGGTGGTCAAGGATGGAGTTGATGAAGCAATGGTAGCAGGCAGGGGCGTTTGATAGTCCTAATGGTATGATTAGGAATTTGAAATGGCCATATCTTGTTTAAATTGCTGTTTTCTTTATAATGTGGTCTGCGAGTCGAATTAGTTTGTAGGCATCTTTAATATCCACCAGGGTTAAGTTTCTGGCTTCTGCTAGTCCGTCGCGCATCTCGAGGAGGCTGGGTAGCGGCGTCCGATCTTACTTGGTGGTAGAGTTGATATGACGATAGTCAAGGCATAGTCGCACATAGCTGTTGTTATTCTTGGCCAATAGAATGGGTGCTCCCCATGCCGACCGAGGATGCTGAATCCATCCTTTTTCTAGGTAGCCTTCAATCTGCTTCTTTAACTTGCGAAGCTAGTATTGGATGAGCAGGCAAAGCAGGTAGAATTTTGGCTGAGCGTCTTCTATAAGTTTGAGCACAAAATTGTGCTTACCTCGATCAGGCGGAAGACCGATGTTTGGCTGTAGCAGGGTTGTTTTGTTGTATCTGTTGATCAACCCTTTGAGGAAGCTGTCCCGTCTTTGCGAGGTCAACTGTTGGTTTCAGGTTAATCTGATAGGGGAGCTCCTTTGGGGTGGCAAGAAAAGTAGTATGGATTTCGACGACATTCAGGTTCTCAAGGCTGTGTTTGGAGGTGCACTGGACAACATATTCAAATATTCCGCAGCGCCATGCCTTGAGGAAGTGTTTGGTTCTGCACGATGGCGGTGCCATGGGTAGGATTCCTCATAATCCTGGCTTTGTAGTAAGTGATCAAGTCAGTGTGCAACGATTGGGAGGTGGCCGTTGTATTGGATTGGGAGGTAAGCTCGGTTGAGAAAAGGATGGAACTAGCTGTTGTATTCCGATAAGCTTGCTCCGAAGGTGAGGTTGGCAAGTTCAAGCTTGACGCAGTTGACCCCGTTCTAGGGGAAGTAGTGATTCGCGAAGGCGGTGATGTGAATAGGCACCGGAGTATATCCGGCGAGATGCCATGGTGTACCCGGAGGTGCGCCTGCGGGAGGGGCGATAGGCCTGTTGTATTTCTCCCGCTGGATGGCGACCATGTCTTGCATGATCCAATGAGGATTGCGTCCGAGCCTTGGCAGAGGTCCTGGTTGGTGAGAGGGTAGACCATAGGTGGCAATGGTTGATTGGCCGCCTGGGCTGCAAAGAGAACCGCATCCTAGATGGCGATTTGCTTCAGGTTCTCTTCGCAGTATTCCTCCAAATAGTTGCTCACTGACGAGACAAAGTTTGTTACTACTTTGATACTAGATGCCGTGGAACTTCGCAACCAGCTTGGCTATGCCCGAACAGATCTCTTTCTGGAGGTCCTAGAAGGGCGCGTTCAAGTTGCTTGAGGAGGTCAATTGGGCGAGGTTGATCTGGACGTTCCGAAGGTTGTGAGCGAATGTGGTTATGATGGCAGCCAAGTTGATGGGGGTCAATGTAGGCTGAACTGTGGATTCAGGTCCAGGGGCAGAAGACGTTCAGCTTGCTCCGGGGCTAGATCCGCCAACACCCCCAGTCTCTCCAACACCCGCGCTTGCACCTGGTCCAATTCCAGACATGTTTGTCATTGGGTAGCTTGTTCATGCCAAGGTTCCCAGTAGATCCTTGATGGCCCTGTATAGTCCTGACTTGTGTCACCATATCAAGGGGTCTTATCTTGACGAGTTGCTTACAAATGAAGAAAACCAGAGGTGAGTCAGGAACAGGATGGTGCTACCATGTGATGTACCTATGTCGATTGGTGATCTTTGACAGCAAGGGGATTCTGGAGTAAAACTGGCTAAGTGGGAGGTTAGTAAAGATGCACCAACAAGGATAAGTGAGAGGTTACTGAAAGTGTCGAGGAGGGTGAAGCAACCACAGCAGTTTTCGGGAAGTAAGTGTAGGTCTTATTGAAGGGGAAGAGTCTGAATAGGGACCACAGGTCTGTCCTTTGTTGCTATGTACAATGTACGTTGGAATTACAAGGGGAGATCGGGAAATCCTTCACTCAGAGCGGAGTCACGCTGGGGTCAGAGATTAGTGCAAGGCGTGAAGTCCGAAGATTGACGGGAGCAAAGAGGGCTCCTGCCGTCAATGAACTGACGACCCCGTGCTCCCAGACTCTAAGTAAATCACAGTAATTAATCCCACACTATAAACGGAGGAACGAAAGGATACGAATGAATGAAAAGGGCGCCATTCATCACAATGTCAGTATCCAATATGGGGGGCTCGCTGTTGTATTGGACTGTGAGGCGAACTTGGTTGAGAAAAGGGTGGAACTGGGTGTTGTATTCTGATGAGCTGGTTCAAAAGTCAAGGTTGGCAAGTTGGAGATTGAAGGCATTGACCACGTTCTTGGGGCAGAAGTGGTTCGCGAAAGCAATGATGTGAATAGGCGCCGGAGGATAGCCGGCGGGACATCACGGGCTACCCAGAGGTGCGCCTGCTGGAGAGGCAATTTGCCTGCTGTATTGCTCCTGCTGGTTGGTCTGATGAACAATCTGTCAAAGGCGTTGCAGAGGTCCTGGTCAGTGAGAGGGTAGACCAGGGCAGCGATCCTTGACTGGCCACCTGGGGTGCAAAAAGGGCCGCTTCATAGATGGCGATCTGCTTCAGGTGCTCTTTGCGGTATTCTTCCAGGTCGACCGCTCACAGAGGAGATGAAGCTCCCTACTACTTCAATGATTACGTCAATGCTGTTGTACTTCTCAAGCACCTTGGCCTTCCCTGAGCGGACTTCCTTTTGCAGGTTCATGATGGCCATGCTGAAGTTGGTTGAGGAAATGGATTGGGAAAGGTTGACCTGGATGTTGCCGAGGTCGCAAGCAAAAGAGGCTTTGATGTTGGCCATGATGATGGGGGTCAACGTAGGCTGAGTGGTTGATCCATGTCCAGGGGTAGCGGTTGTTCTGCTTGCTCCGGAGCCAGATCGTCCAATACCCCCAGTTGCTTCAACCCCCCCACTCACTCCTTCCTCAACTCCAGAAATGTTAGTCACTAAGTAGGTTGGTCAAGCCGAGATTCCCAGTAGATCCTTAATGGCCCTCGGTATTCCTGACTTGTGTCACCATATCATGGGGTCTTGTCTTGACAAGTTGCGTACGAGCGAAGATAATTGGAGGTGAGAAAGGAACAGGGTTGTGCTAGCATGTGATGAACCAATGTAAATCGACGCTGAATGACAGCGAGGCAAAAATGGAGTAAAACAAGCAAAGTTGGAATTTGCTAGAGAGGTGCCAACAAGGATATATGTGGGGGTTACTGAAGGCGTCTATGAGAGCGTAGGACAACAGGTTGGTCCTTAGTGACTATATACAATGTAGACGGGAATTCCAAGCAGACTGCCGGAATTCCCTCACTGTGAGTGAGTTCCCACTGAGGTCAGAGATTAGTGCAACGCGAGAAGTCCGAAGATGGACTGGGAACAAAGAAGATTCCCGCATTCGATGATCTCACTACCGCGGGCTCCCATACTCTGAGGAAATCCCGCTGAGTAATTTTACACTATAAATGGAGTAAAAAAGGATACAAATGAGTCAAAAAGGGCGCGATTCATCATACATTTGACTTCGTATTCTTGAGGGTGCTTCCTGTTCTTCATAGGTTTGACTTTGTTCCGTTAGTTGACGAAATGCTCAACGTACCATTAGTCCATGCCGAGGATTGGATCTGGTTCAGGATGGAGGTGAGATATGTCCTTGCGGAACACGGAGGCACAAGGGCCAAGGTACGCCTTCAGGATTTTGACGTAAAAGTAGGGGTATACCTCAGCAATGTTTGATGGGCCTAGATGGAGCTTGTAGGTGTCAGTAGGTAGGGCATCGTGCAAAGATGGTGAAGGGGCCCGTCCAAGTTGGCGCAAACTTGTGGGGTAGGGTCAGCCCTGGGGGGATGTTGATTCTGTCGAGGTTTAGCATGACCTTGTTGCCGAACCCTTAGTATATGTGGACACGGCCAACTTTTAAGTTGAAGGTTTAGCGGTCTGATGTGTCCTTCATCCTCTGCACGATGATTTGATGGATCACGTCTTGGTCGGCGATTTAGCGGTCGAGTTCTGCGCAGTCCACTTTGTTGCTTGGCCTGATGACAGTGTCAGGGTGAGCTAACTAGAGGGACTGGGGAATGTAGCCTCCTTCAGTCAGTAAGGGGGCCAGCCTGCTGCTGCTACCAAGGGAGCTATGGATGCCAAACTCCAGGAAGGAGTGACACCCAGTGCACGCCTATACACTTTGTGGACTTGCGCATCACGTGCTAAACCATCTGGATCATCCATTTGCACTTTCTGTCAATTTCTTGATGGCCAGCTGTTGTAACCGAGCTCTTGATGCCAGCCATTTTGCTGGAGGCTTCCCAGAAGTCCCATATGATTTGCGGGTTGCAATTTGTTACAAAGCTGTCAGACAGGCTGACCTGAGCATAGACGCAGGAGTTGTAGAGGCTTGCAAACTGCCTAGGTGGCATTTTTTTGGATGTGGGGACGGGGATAGCGCGGCAGCTAGTGAAGTCAATGAAGCACACGCAACGGCAAAGTTTTTGCCGTAAGGGCTGTACGGCACGCAAAGTCGTCCAACGCAACCGTCTTCCAACTCCCCTCCCCAATGGAAAGCGGTTGGAGGAACCCAGGACGGCGCATTGGGCCCTTGAAACGCTGGCAGTCGGGGCAGCTAGGCATGTAGTCACCGATCTCCTTGTATGTCCCCCACCAATAAAACTCAGCCACCACCTTCGCCACTGTTTGACAAATACCCTGGTGTCCGCTCTCAATAACCCAATGGTGGTAGCGTGCAAGAATATCAGGTCACATGGCCTCCGGGACATAGAGTTGGTCCTAGAAGTAGAGAAAGCCTTGCAGAGTACGAGTTTCTTCAGATATGCCGCGCGTTTTGCCCGGGTAGATGTGTCGAGTTGCACCTTGATGTCGAGCGCGTACTTGTCCTTTTCAAAGTACTTGCAAACCTCATTGGCACATGATGCGAGCTTGAAGGTGGCCGGGTTGTTGGGCACCTGGAGAGGCTTAGACTGCACGACTGTGAACAAGCCGGCGGTTATTCCCTTCACGAGGCTGTGCGTGATGGTGTTGAGTTGTTTTTGGCGCAAGATGCAGCGCGCGATGTATTGTGGCGCACGGGAGAGCAGGTGTCAAAGGGTATTTTACTCCAACACTTTATGTCGAAGTTGAAACTTTGAAGGGACTCCATCCATCTGACTTGCTGTCGGCTCAGCGTTGCTCGGGTGTTCTGGTATATCAGCTACTTGTGGTGGGTGAACACTCTAAATCGGTGGCCGCTGAGTTGATGCCGACTTGGCTCTTGGATGTTGACGAGGGCGAGGGGCTCCATCTCGTTAACTGGGGGGTAGTTTAGTCCTGCCGGTTTCGTCTTGCGGCTAAAGAAGCTAACGGGTCAGAGGCGAGGAGGGTTAGTCAGGCCTTTTGTATTAGCGAGCTATGGCGAAGATATTTGGTTAGGGTTAGGCGCTTGGGCTACCCATCCTCCAATGGCAAACTCCGATGTGTCAGAGAACACATAGGTTGGCTTTGCTGGAGTGTAGCGAGCGAGTACTGGTGCCTTGTTAAAGGCGGCGTTTAGGAGTTGAATTGACTGTTTCCCCTTTGCCGTCCATTGAAAGGGGATGATGCCTGACTGGAGGCGCAACAGAGGAAGCCCTATCCGGGAGTAGCCTTCCATGTAGTGGTGAAGGTAGTTGGTGAAGCCATGGAACACTTGGATCTTTGTGGTGTTGCTAGGGGTAGTCCATTGGCAGAGGGCGTAAATTCTTGAAAGTGCGATTGGTCAGCGTTCAATTCCCAGTTCTTGTCTCTCGACGCGCGACTGGCCCCAGGGGCACTTCAATGGCTTGATGTTCAGTTGTTTCTCGGCAGAGATACGGACGACCTCGTTAATGTTTTTCATGTTCCCTTCCTTGGTTTCAGAGTATGTCAGGATATCATCGTGGTATCAGATGACATAGCGGTTGCAGAGGGGGGCAAAGTAGTGGTTCATCCTTCGTTCGAACACCGCTGGTGTATTGATGAGCCAAACGGCACAACAACGCCGTCGGACGTAGTCAAAGTTGCGGTAGCTCATTCAGATTGTGGTTTTGTCGATGCAGTTGTCCGCGATGCGGCTTCGATGGTAGGCATCCTTGACGTCTATCACTGTGAAATACTTCGCCTTCGATACCTTGTCCATCACCTCCTGCAGGCTTGGCAGAGGCTTTTGGTCCCGTTTTGTGACACTGTTGAGTCCGCGGTAGTCGAGGCACATCTGAAGTCTGCCATCTTCCTTTTTTGCGAATAAAAGGCTGCGCCCTGGGTGGACTGCGAGTGATAAATCCATCCCTGGTCAGTTTACTCCTTGATCTGGCGTTGTTCTTTATCCAGTTTGATCTGAGTCATTGTACGGAGGGGAGAGAACTTTGCTTTGGGGCCATTTTTGAGTGGGATGTTGATGTTGAGGTCGCATTGGGGAGGGAGCAAGCCCTTGTTTTGTTCCTGGAGGCTGGTGGGGTTGTACTTCTTGAATACGTCGCGGAGGTAGCCTTCCTGGCTGTTGTTGGTGGGGGGTAGGTGAAGTCTGGCCTTCCTCTGCTTGTAGAGATCCTCCTCGTGGAGCACCCTTGTCGCGTGGATCCCAAATTTGTTAGGTTTGCTTGAATCAGGGGAGAATTGCGACATTGTTGCGTACTGGAACTGCTTCTTGCGCCATGTGCACATAAAAGTGTTCAGTTTCATGATTTCAGAGACTTTGGAGAGCCGGAATTGTGCCAGTAACGGCAACTGCAGTTCAGTTTCCATGACGTTGATGCGGGGAACTACGTAGAGGCTGGCTTCTACAGCATGATGCCTAGCCTCCCAGGCCCCGATGTTGGGCTGGACAGGGATGGTGGAGGTACAGCCGTAATGAACAAGCTGAAGGGCTGGCATAGCAGTGTTCTTTGGGCTGACAGTGCATTGACTAGCAAGGAATTGGTCGAGGAGGAGTCCAAGTGTGGATTGGGGCAATGATGAGGGGTGGCATCAAGAAGGTCAGCGTGTCCTTGGTAAGTGGGTCTCGTAGGATGATGTCGGCGCGGGCCAGGTAAGAGAATCGGGAGTCCGTGCCGTGAGTGGCATGCTCAATGGGCAGGCGGATGGAGGACTTGACTTTGCGGATCCTGTGACACTTCCCGTAGGCGTCAGAGACCACATATGTGTTGCATCCGGAGTCCACAAGGATTCAAACAAAGGACCCCTTGAGGCAAGCATGGAAAACATAGGGATTGACAACTACAGCGGCAAGGGGGAGGTTTTGAAGGAGATCAGTGTTTCCTTGCCATCAGCATATTTGTTTGCGCGGTTCGCACTGGTACCCTGGTGAGCAGCTGGGGGAATGAGTGTCTCCTTCAGCAGCCATAAAAATTCTCCACCTCACTCTTCCCGCTATGCGTACTTCCCTGGTTGGACCAATCCCTGACGGCGTTTGGGTCAACGTCCTACCGTTGGCCATCGTCGACCTCCACATTCTTGACGCTCACGCAGGGGTTGCGCTCGGGTTGCATGTCCGAATTGGTGGAAGGGTTTTCGATCTGCATCTCATGGATGCCAGCCCCAATGCCTTGTTCTCGAACTGCTCCTCTGTGCCTGCTAACCTTGGTTGTTCCCAGTGGGGCGGCTAATTAGGCTAGCGTTGTAGGGGCAGCCGCAATGCTTCAGGTAGTGCGGGCGACCTCGACAGCGGTTGCAGATGGTTTCCCAGGTCTGGTTTCCGAGTCGCGGGGCGTATCTGCCATGATAGTTGCCGCAAGCGGCACTACCAAGGTCAGTTGAAGCAACGGGCGCAGGGTTCCAGCAATCATCGTGGGCACGGTACTGTGGCCTCAGCCTCCATTGCCTCGTCCGCTTCCACGGCCTGCTCCATATTCTTTCTACTCCTCCGTGGTAGGTCTGCCCTTGATACATGTCGGCTTTACCTTCTCCAGCCTTTCACCTTTGTGGGTAAATCCCTCCGTGAAGCCGTCCTCCTTCAGTTTCATGTGAACCAGCTCCTCCTTTGTCAACTTTTTCTTATCAGCGTGAGCAAAGATGGTGTACATGCGGCACTGCTGCGGCGCATACCATCTCCAGGTCAACCTCCAGCCCGTACTACTCCTCTCTGTTCTCATATTCTACTACCGACTTGTAGAGCTTGACTCCCACCGGGTTAGCGCTGTAACAAAGCAGGTCCTTGTAGTAGTGGATGAAGTCCAGCTTCGGGATCTTCCTTTGGTTGTTATGCTCGTGGGCCTGGTCCGTAGTACTCTTTAGTTAGCAGAATTTGATGTTGACATCGTTCAGGCTCCCGTCAAGGCAAATCTTCTTCAGCTCATGGCAGGTACAGTTAACGACGTTCTATGGGTAGAACCGCTTCGCAAACAGCTTGTAGAACTCGACAATTGTCAGGAAGCCGCCATCATCCTAGTTTTCCTTTTCACGCGCACGGAACCAGGTCTTGTTTGCACCTCCGTGCAGCAGTGTCTTCACAAACCTGCACTTATCCTCGTCAGAGTGGTTTGGGTCCCCGCCAAAGGTTGCCATGTACGCCCTGACAGCATTGAGGGATTCTGCGGCCTTCTTGATTCTGTTCTCATGACCGGCGAGAGTGGGGCCCTGCTACTTGCGCACTGCTCGGACTTGATGGTCTCCATGGCGAGTTGGTTCACTGGTGGCAGCGGCGAAGGCAGGGAAGCGGGAGGACCGATGGTTACCAGCAGCTGGGAGAACTGGGCCAGTGTCCGGATGAGACCGGCGGGTTGTCCTCATCCGCGCCCTTATCTGCGCGGGATGACAACGGAGTAGTGAATAGAGTGGTGAGGGAGTTTCTTGGGTAGATCTGGGGCACTTTAACGCGAGGACACGTCACACATATAGGGTGTGATGAACGGGATTCTCGCCAGTGGGCAATACTTCTCTTTTGTGTTCTTTTGGTTGTGGGGGGGGAGCCCAGAACCAGTGGTGCTACCATGTAGTCAACTGTGTCCTATTTTACTGGGATCTTCTATGCTTGGGGGCTCCCTCCGAGGGGGTAAGTGTCAAAGTCTCCTTAGGGGTGTGAGAACAGGTAAAGGGTGATGATGATATCCTTATGTGGTCGCTGCAGCTAACTGGCCTAGGGGTGGAGCGCTCAGCCGCATACGGGCGCAATGTAGATAATGCAGGGATACAGTGGGGATGTATATGGGACCAGGCTCAGCCGATCCACTGCGCGATGCGTCGGGACTTCTAAAGGCTCAGCGTGACACTCGCTCTGTCCGGGCGTCCAAAGGCCACCCCCATAGAGCAATACCACAGGGGTCCCAAGTCGTCGCACCAATGCGCTTTAGGGCAGACGTGGAAGGGCAGAAAACCTTGTTACCATGAGTTCGCAGGTCCGAATCCCAGAAGGTATTGATGGCCCTGTTTGGAGGTAGCAGGGTTGTTGCGGTTTCCACGTTAATTCCCCGCCACTGCAACTGATATCGTGAATGGTTATTGGTGAGAGACCACAACAGATATTTCTACCTTTTGGGGGCCGTTCAGAGAATCCTTGTAGTGTGGTGTGGGACATAGAAAAATTGTACATTTTAACATTGGGATTTTGTACTTTTTGTACTTGTACTTGTATATCAACTCTTGCTTGTGTTGGTTGGTGGGCAGGAGGGGTACTCGCTGAGCCACGTTTGAAATAAAGTTGTGTCTGGAAAGAATTCTTTTGCGATGTCCTCGAATGCGATGACAAGCCTCGCGAAAGTGGTGAAGGTGCACACAGAGGGTCGAGTCGCCGAGTCGGCGACAACCCTGACTTGACTTGACTCGGACCGAGTCAACTGGACTCGCCTGCAACACTAGCTCAGCTCTCTGGGTCCAGCAGGTGAATTAGGGTTAGGGTAAACATCCCGCCTCGTTGTCATGCCTAATATTCTTCATGTCCTCTATGTCTTTTGCTCCTTGTGTTCCTTCATTCGAGGCGATCGCAGATCATTGTCATGACTGTGAACGTGACCGTGACGGTGACTGTTGCTGTGCATCTACCTGAATATCTTGCGACCACCAGGAGTGCCCAAATCCAAGCCGATCTGAGCTCGGATTGGCCTGGGTTGCAGCATTTCTGGTGAACACAAGTCTCCGCGTTGGCGGCCAACTTTGGTTAACCAGAGCGCAATGTGCGAATAGACAGCAACAACCGCCACAAATGGCGAGGAAATTCCAGCACGCAAACGGCCGGCGACTTTAGGGAGTTTGGAGTCCCTAAAGTCGCTCCTAATCTAACTTAAATGGCCCCTGAAACTGTTTCAGGTTCTTAGAACATGTCCAGCAGGAAAACCGACTATAACGAAATATCTGCAGAGGGATATGGTACTTTTTGGCCTCGTTCTTCCAGTTCTAGATCTGAATAAGCAATGTTCTTTCAGTTCTCCGGCTTTGCCAGGTGTCAGGCGGATCAGCAGTCCATTGGACAACATTGTTCTAGATCCAATCCAGTTTCTGGTCGCTTCCATGATCTGGAGCTCCAGAAGCAACTGTTTCCAGAAACCACCGAATCGTTTCGGGATCGTCCCAACTCAAATCGAAACAATCCTCGTTTAAGTGCGATCGGCCGACTTAGCCGCGAGACCGCCAGTTACTGTCCGTTCTCCAGCTTGTAGCCAGGCCACTTGCGAGTAGAGTGACCACAACAGAACGAAACCTTGGTCCATCAGTTTCGTCCGCTTCTGGTCGCTTCCACGCTTCTGGGGCAACCCAATAATGTTTTATCTGAAACGGGACGTGATCCCGTCGTCACCTCCAATGGGGGCATAAGGGCCACGCCCCTATATAAATCAACACTAATTGCGTCTTCGGCACCGGCGAACTTTCGGCCCCCCCACCCATTCCTTTTCGCAAACTCGAAGGCAGAAACACAATCCTGATAATGTAAGACATCAATCACCAACCCGCCCTCGCGACTCGCCCATCCGATCAGTTTTTTCCCAATTTTCCCCCATCCATCCAACCATCCCCCGGCAAGGTGTGCTTTGAGGGGAGTGATTGGGAGGGGAGGCCGGCACCTACATGTGCTCTCGAAGCGGCCTTCTCTTCGGACCCCTTGAGAGTTATCGTCGCCAAGGGCTCTGGAGCTGATTTCTCCACCTTAGGCCCCTGCCGTTATCACCTGTATAGATTTGAGTACCCCCTCTCGCAAATATTCTCTCCTGTTTGTGAGAAGGATTCCCCAGGCAAAACAGCCCAACATGGAGCGATTTAAAAGACCGACGGGGAGCGAGCACGAAAGCACAAGCCACCGGTGGGGGAGAATGGTGGTCGGCGATGATGCAGCTGATTATCCCCAAACGGCGGGCCTCAGATGGCTTGCGGTAACTAACCAGCAAATTATGCAAGTTGTCCTGCAGAACCGCTAGAAGGTCTAACACAAACGACGAAGGGGGAAACATATTATGCAACGAAAATCAAACCGCTGGTGAACCTTCAGTGGGAGGAGTGATGAACCTTCAGTGGGAGAATTGTTAGAACAGTGTGGTCGAAACAGGTGATTATAGTGTGTGATTTTTTCAGTCTAAGGAGGAGCTAAGGTGGGATGAGGAACTTTCGTCACATTCCGACTCAGACGCTCCTTCTGACGTCCTTCGTATCGGCGACGTCGAGGCCAATATACATGGAGGATCTGCAGCTGTTGTGATGGAAAAGTTGCTTCAACCGCGCCGACCAGGCATATCATACGTGTGTTATACGGGATCGTCGAGCCAGGAATGTTAGATATTCTACTCTCTCGTCGATTGTTTTTTATGTACGCCCGTTGGTCCTCGCCCCCTCCCCACGACCCATATCTACCACGCTTCTTCCCCCTTAAGATGTTTTTTTTTTCTGTAGTCCCTTCTGTTGTCCCCTGCATCGCCTCGTAATCGGCCAGTTTTCCTCTGGTGCACCTTTTAATCCCCTTTGTCTCCCCCGCATCCGACCCTCCCTCCCTGGCTATTCGCTTCTACCCCCTTGTAATGCATTTTTCTTTAGTACCTTTTGTACTCCCCTTTATCGCCTCGTTAATCTTTGGTTTTTCTGAAGTCCCGCTGTTAGTAACTTTATCGCCTCCGACCCCCTGCTACAGCGGCTCCGAGAGGGGCGGGCGTCTGGCGTTCCAAGGGCAAGTGAGTGGGTGAGTGGGG
>KZ994162.1:0-15229 GCA_003614705.1 Blyttiomyces helicus | reverse complement strand
TCTTTACTAATGCCCGCCGTAATAGGAAGCCCATCACCCCCGCACGCACCCGCACAGCCGGGGCGATCAACCCTCGCGGTGACCGCAACTCCATCGCCCCACCCTCCTCTCCAGCCCCCGGCGCAAGTTCCCCCTTCCGAATACGCCCACCCCCCCGCCACACAAGCCACTCTCCCGACGACTACTGCTTCCCCGACCCACTCCCCGACGGCGTACCGCATTGGGTGGCGTTCGGGACTGGGATGGGCGGGGGTGCTTCCGCCATGGGCCCCCCAGGTCGAAGCGGGGGCGCCCCGAGCACCGGAAGCGGGTGGGCGGACCCGTTCCTTGCCCGCATCGTCGAGATCGCGCGGTTGCAGGGGCTGACGGTCGCGTGGGAGAAGAAGGAAAGGGATCGGAGGATCAAGCTTCGTGGAGGGAGCGTCCCGGGGTCGGGTGCTGCAGGAGGAGGAGGGATCGGTGGTGATAGCGGTTCTGGAAGTGGGAGTGGCAGCTGGAGGAGCTGGGATGAGGCACCCGGGATCACATACACAGCGACAGGTATGGGAAGGGCGATCGCGTGCATCGACCAATACTCATGCGAATAGCAACAGACCATGAGCTTCTCATCAGAACTAAAGTAGTCCTCTCATCCCGATATCTATTGCAGGATCCGCAAGTACTTCAGAAGAGGTTCCTTCCTCCCATCGCGCGCGACCAAGGTCGGCATTAACCGAACCGCCGACCGTTACTTCCGAAACCCTTAAGGTCCCGGAAGCGCCCCGAGTCCCTCAATTCCCCGCGCCACCTGTGCTAGCGCCGGATCAAGCGCTAGGATTACCACAAACACAAACACAACCCCAACAGCAACAAAAGCCACAGGTGCCGGTGCCGCAGGCAAAGGCACAGGTACCGACTCGCACTCCGACTCCGACACCAGTACCAGTACACCCAACAGCACACCCAACAGCACAACCAGCACAGCTTCTTTCACCAGTACAACAAAAAGCACAACCACCAGCACAACCAGCAGCACCAGATGAACCACTTGCATCAATAGTAGCTCCAGAACCGGCACCAGTCCCAGTGCAATCACGAGCAGATGCATTAATAGAAGCATCACCAAATGCTCAATCATCAACGACCGTACCAGCGACCCCGGACCCGACCGAGGCTGAAGCGCAGTCCGCCCCTTGCAGGCGAGGAGAGCAATCCGACGACTCACCTCCCGCTGCCGCCCTCGCAGCGGAGCGGATCTTCGGCTCCATGGCCTCCGGGGTGTTTTCGTCCGACGACGACGAAGATGCTCAGGGGAGAGAAGAGCCTGAAGACAGTATGCGAGACGAGAAGAAGAGTAGCAATGACGACGGGGACGATGACGATGGGGACGAGGAGGTCGACGAAGGCGGCAAAAACGAGCCGGGCGAAGGCGAAGAACCCGATGACGAAGACGCAAACGGCGATACGGATGAGGCCGCGGGGGCTGCGGAAGACGATGAACAAGAGGCGGGTGGGACTGCGGGCCCGGCGGGTGCGTCTGTGTCGGCGGCGAAGGGTGGCAAGCACGGGGTGGGACGCAGGCGGACGAGGGACAAGGCTGCCCGCACTGCACCTGTAGAGCCCGCGAAGCCGCGACGGCGGAAGTCCAAGGCGGCTGCTCGATCGCGTCGTGCGCGTGAGGACGGTGCTGGGGCTACTGTTGATGGGGACACCGAACTGGCGGTAGATGTTAGTGCGCAGGGGACGGGTAAGGCCGGTTTATTGCGCAAATCGAAGCGGAAGGCCGGGAAAAAAATCGACCGGAAGGTCATGGGGGTCCACGCTTGAAATTGCTTATGGGAAGAGGGAGGACTTTGTACACCAACTCTTGCCTGTTTTGTATTTAAATCACATGGAAAACCGGCAAGGGGGCCCATCGCCTTCTGTTTCTACTGCCGATCGCAACTTATTTGCGAGCCGCCACATGCATCTTCAATAACGCAGGAGTCCCAACCCCTTTCAGAGTAACACTTAGCGCTGGAGCCCGTTTGCTCGCCAATCATGACTTTACCCGTCTGTCTCCTTCACAGTTGCTTTTGGCGAACAAACCATCGCACCGTGCTGTACGAAATTGATTGTCGTCGCGCCAAGTCCAGCAGCCGCTTCAAGGATAGGATGGTTGACAGACTATAAGTACTGGGAGCCACGAAGGAAATGCTCAAGGCGCATAGATTTCAATATTTTGTTGGGGTAAAAAAAAATATACAAAGAATTCTTGGGGGCGGGGGGGGGAGAGGTATTTATGCGACTTCGCCGAGCTCGACATGGGCTGGAACGGCGCTGTGGGAGAGGTGGACATTGGCGGGGAAGTCACCAAGCTTGATTTCCAAGTCCGCCTTGACGCCGAGGGTGAGCGTGTTGTCTTGCGAGGCTAGGAAAAGCTTGGTGAACTGATGGGGCGAGACGTGGGCGGCTGAGAGGTATTTGGGGCCGAGCTTCTCGCCCACGGCAGCGGTGACCTGGGCGACGTTCTCGTTGTCGATGGCGGCGATGACGGCACCGTTGAAGGAGGCGGTGGCCTCGACGCCGACGAAGGTGAGGGGGAACGAGAAGGGGTTGTGGACGTCGAGCTGGATGTCGGCGTGGCCGTGCTTCAGGGTCTGGACGCTGCCGGTGAGGACGACCTCCGCGACGGTGTTGACGCCGATGGGGTCGATGTTGACGGAGGTGGGTTTGCCGTTGCCGATGGTGATGTTGATGTGGTTGGGGACGCCCGCGTTGTTGGAGATGAACTTGGACAGGATCGCCTCCGAGGGCTTTTTGGCGGCACCCTTCGGCGCCCAGACGCCGGTGATCACCCCGGTGAGGGCGCCCGACTTGAGAGGGGAGGTGCCGTCGCCGATGCGGAGCAGGCCGCTGCCGATGGGCAGGCCGAGGGTGTCGAAGTGGACGGGGATTGCGTGGGGGTTGGGGCCAGCGGCGTCGTTTTTGAGGCTGACGTCGAACTCGATGGCGAGGGAGGTGGCGGTGGTGCCGGTGAGGATGATGTCGTCAATTGTGACAGGGGTGATGGCGGCCGATGTGGCGACGGCGAGGGCTGTAATGGAGACGGCGAAGGCGAAATTCATTTTGGAGCTGTGAGGGGTGATGAGGAAGGGGAGGATGATTTGTTGAGGATGCTGGGGAAGGGAAGCTGCGTATCTCGTTGATTTGTATACAGGGGAATCCGCAGAGGAACGCAGAGGAAGGCCAGCAAACCATTTTCAACACGCCGCGGTGCTAATCTGCAGTGGCCCGGGCTTCTCGCCACTCCCCAGCCGCAGTCTGTGTCTTCAGTTTCGTCGCCGTTCCGCCTTCGAAGCAACGGACCCCATCTCCTTCCTATCCCGTCTCCCCCCGCCCCGCTTGACAGTCAAATAATATTGACGTTTTGGAAAACCAGTGCAGGTGTGAAATGTGAAAGCGGGCTTGTGCGTACCGCTGTGCACGTAACGTTGGCATCGTCGTCACTAGTAAAGCTGGCAACCCCCCAGATGTCACGAGGTAAAAAAGAGGAAGCCGAAAGCGACGGCAGATTGTCCACAAATGGCCGGGCGTTGGAAGCCTCTCTCCTTCTGTGCCGACATTAAATTGCCGATTGCCGGTGATAATGGCGAATGGTTTCTGTGGTTCCGAAGAGAAGTGGAGAGGAGAGGATATCAGCGCGAGAAGGTCTGCCAGTGTCCTCGCCCCGCACAAGAATCGACACACACCGCCAAGAACACTTGCCCGTCACCATCTGCGGTGGAAGCCCACTTTCAAGCTTCTTCGCGTCCACGGCAATTAAAGATTATATGAGTTGTCTGGACAGCTGGACACGGTGGCTTCCCGCGGTAAGAAACGGCAGCTCAACAACAGAAGGAGACCTTGAGACAGAGGGATGCGTTGGGGGCGGAGATCAGATCTGGCGAAGCTGGCGAAGCCTCTTCGCATTTCAAGTTTCGCCCTCATCTCCAGGCTCCCTTCGCTGCCCCAGTTCCCGGACATTCATACGGAGGTGCTGGTACCTGCCGATGGCTTTAATCCTGAGAACGCCCCGCCCCTGCTGCAGAGCCGCCTTCTCGCTGGCTGTTCCCCGATATCCTCTCTCGCACGCTCCTGCGGACCGCCTCTCCACAGGAACGCGACCCCCGCCAGGGAAGCCCACAACCCCTTCCGAAAATGCGCGGCAGACAACTGCAACTCCAACCCCAGCTCCTAAGAAAGACCCGCCACTGCCTCACGCCCTCTCACCGCTACGACTTCGCCCGCAGCGTCCTCGCGAGCTCAAAAGGCCCCACCAACCACCCTCTCAGTCTTCCTCCCCGCCGACGACCCTGGCCAAGGAGCTGGAGCTGCGCACCGCCACAAAGGAGCCATGGCGATCTCTTGCCCTCTCGTCCCCATCCTTGGCTTTGACGCTCCTCGACATTCCCTCCTTGAGGGAGATCTCCTCCTTGTTGGGCAGCTGCGATACGCCTACCCACGCGCGGAAGCTGTGGGCACATTTCACTGGACTGCGACCCGCGGCCCGCACACTCACGGTTGAAGAGTACGGGCGCCTCTTCAAGCTCCTTCGCACCCGCCGAATCCTTGGTAGTGCGCCCGATCAAGACCGATGGGAGGCGGCACTAACCATTCTGTCGTCCATGAGCGCCGTGGGCCTTGAGCCTCATTTCTGGAACTACCTCTCCACCATGGCGGTTGCTGCAGATGCGCGGAATATGCGCGCGAAGGTCGACTCGGTACTCGACCAGATGCGCGCGCGGACTCTCGACGTCATGCAGCCCGAAGTGATCCGTCTGCGCGCTATTGCTCATGCGAATTCCGACGAGCTCCAGGCTGCTGAGGCCCTGTTTGCAAAGGCGTCTATTTCTACGGACGTGACCGTCGCTGCTGCGCTCCTGCAAGGGTACATCCGCGTCCCCATCGAGGCATGTAACGGACCGCGGATAGAGGAGCTGTACCGGATACTGCAGGGAGCGACCTCGGACTCCGCGGAAGTAGTTGCCGCGCTTCGGGCCCACGAGCACTACCTCAAAAGCATTGAACAGAAAGAGAGCAGCCTCATCGAATCTGCCCTGTCTCCTCAAGGTATATCCGAATTTTCGATCGAATTCTGTCTGCGGCATCGAATTAATTGCAAATGTAGAATTGGTGCGAGAGAAGCGCACCTCAAGACAGTTCGCTTCTCGTTCCCCTTACTAACCCTCACAATTGCCATTATCACCCTTTCAGAGCTGGCTTGGTTGCTTCAAGATGTTCAAAGATACCACCGTAATCACGCAGCCGTCGCGAGAGCTTTCGGCCCCCACAACCCAACCGCCTCACCCCCCCTCGACGTCCTCCCTGCCTTCCTCGCCGCACTTACCACTGCGAAACTCGCCTCCCCTGCCCAACATCTCTTGCATCTAATGCGCGGCTACGCCTTGATTCCAGATCCAGTCTCCGCAATGCACCTCTACAAGACACTTTCGGAAAAGCGATGGGAATCCCCTGCGGCCGCCACTTTAGTCGTCCAAGCCTGCGCCCGAAAAAATCGCCTTGAGGTCGCCGAGGTCTTCCTTCGCGACCTCGATCACGAATCCAAAGGCCTCGTCTCGCTCCGCGGGCCTCTTATCGCCCTTCTCGTGGGGTATATCCTCGACGGACGCAAGGTCTCTGTTGATCGCGTGCTTCTTTGGATGAGAACTGTTGGTGTAAAGTGGGACGAGCGGGTGGGCCGCGAGATCCGGGAGGCTGGGGTGCGTGAGGAGGTCGTTGAGGCGGTAAAATCCTTTCTTCTGCGGGAATTTATGTAAAGGTATCATGGGCAACGGTAATGATCAGAGAAGCGCAAAGGTCGCGAGGGACCGTCCAAAATCGAATACATTGATAAGCCGGTTGCAGAAAAGGGGCCACGCCTCAGCTGGACTTGTCGGATTGGGGCGAAGGGAGGAAGCATGAAGCGATGCCCCCAACAACCTCCCACTCTAAACTCCCTCTGTGCCATCGAAGGTAAGGCCTCCATGTCTTCTTGAAGGTCAAGGTGGGGATGGGGACGATACCAGGTTTTCTTCATCTGCGATTTCAGCAGGTGATCAATCCGAATTGTAAAAAAAAATTGGACCTCCGCGAACAACCTGATCAACAAGTAAAGCGGGGGCGATGGGTCGAAAGAGAGGTGTCAAGTATAGAGGGGAATCGCTGTCTAAACCATAGTTCGTTCCCTCGGCGAGCGCCCAGGCCCGCCCCGGCTCTTTCGGCCAGTTCAATAAGGCTCCTTACTCACGCCTATGGAGGATGGAAATCGGTTGTCCGGGATGATCGAACTGGGGTCGATGGCAGTAGTCATATCGATTGGGACAGTAACGGAGGTGCGGATAGCTGGGGTGGCTGTGCGGAGGGGGGGTCCGTCAATGACCGGCGGAAGAAGAAGAGGGGGGAAGCGGCCGATAGCCGGGGCGATGGTTCAAGCAGCATAGACGTCCTCGCGGTGAAAGCCTTTCTTCTAGGCCGCCATTCATCCTGCTAGCCGCCCTCCCCCTTCTGATATCCCTCCGCTCCCTCTTCCTGTCGGTTCTGTTAGCGCGGGGCCGCAACAGTGCTGTCTTCCCCCACAGGGGTTAGGAATTCTTCTGTGCTTCACCATATCCAGCCGCCGTTATGACACCCCGGCTTCCAACGTTGGAGCCTATTTCAAGGACGCCGCTGTCACGAACCGGTCCTGACTCACCTCTTCCTTTTCAACCTTCTCCTGCTACTTTCCATGCATCTTTGAGCAAAAGGCTTCAGGTGAATCGTATAAATGGAGGTGCTGAACTTTCCCTTCTTCGCTCTCTGACTCCCCCTCCCCTGGTTTCCTTCGCACCCACAGCATCCAAAGTCGGGACACAGCTGCCGTCCCCTACGACCCATATATTCTCCCCCTTTTCCGCCGCGTCCCACAGAAATTCCTCCGTTTCCACCAACTCTTTTGCCCTATTTTTTTGCCTTATTCTCTTGAATTTTTCGGACGACTCACTTTACTCTCTACCGGCGCCTTTACGAAATCACTTCATTACAGCCTACTTTGGACACAGCTCCCGCATTTCTTCACTGGATCAGTCTTCTTGTTCCGTTGTTCTCTCGCTTCTTTTATGCTCCTTTGAGCAGCAGGAAACTGCATGTGGACCATGGATATTGCTGTGTGATGGAGGTGTGCATCACTGAAATTTGCCCACTCCCCTCTCCTACAGCATTCCAGGGCCCAGTCCTTCGGGCTCGCCAGGACGGAGGGAAAATAGAGCAGATGGCTCGTTCAAGTTCACGTGGTCGGTGAAAAGATAACAAGTCTGGGGGGGGTCGGAGGGGGAGTAGTGCAGAATGTGAATATGGACTGTGTAGAGCATACAGCGGGCGGTCTCGGGGACATACATTTTGGCGGGTGGCGTACTTGCGGGTGTCAGTGGGTAGGTAGTCCGAAGGGGAAGCCAAAGTCTTCCAAAAAAAAGGGACGGGTTTGCAACAAGCCTGAACCTCTCATCGATTCTCGTCAAAAACACAGCGGTATGGCAGTGCGAGGTGTCAAGGATCGGCATTCCCAGATTACCTGTTCCCTGGCATTTCAGCTTCGCTTGGACCGTTGTCGCATCCTTGAGAGATCGGCTCACCAGCTTTTAGCCTCGGTTTCAAATGAGTTGGCCAGGGAATCGGTGGGAGTTTGACGGTGAAACTGACCCCTTGCAAGCTGAAGCTAGTTGCAAGGTATTCTTGAAGCACTGCCAAAGTGTCAGGATTTAGCGATGGACTCCTGACGCCTTGTCGCACATGACGTCCCGTACCAAATTAAATCCAAATAAAGATTGAGGACCCCCCCACCTCCATGTTCTTCTTTTGGCTCCTCCCCCGCCGCGATATCTTCACTCCCTCGCTCCAACCATGCGATCTCGACAAAGCATTTCCAGCACATCAAGCGATACGGAGAGCGACCACTCCCATGGCTCCCGAGTCTTCGAAGTCGACCCCCCCGCTGCTTTTGTCCTTTCGTCGAGTGCCCAAGTTCACCTCGCTCTCTCACCCTCTCTGGATTCCCTCCCCATGCTCGAATCGGACTCCGAAGAGGACGACGCGGACGACAAATCCACCCCCATATCTCCTGCTCCCTTTGTCCTCGATGCTCTCAACTATGGCTTCGGCATCTTCCCCTCTCTCCCCTCCGCCGCCATCTACGAGGCCAACGCCGACTCGCTACCCATGATCCCCTACCGCTCTCCTCCAAGGATCCTCACCCACAGCGCCGCGGATCTCCCCGCCTTTTCTCCTCGTTCGACTTCGATCGTATCACCCATTTACTCGGGTGCGCCCTGCGCCTCGACGATCGCATCGCTCTCGTCGTTCCCCCTCGCTGGCGTGTTCGCCGACTGCTTTGCGGAGCGGCTGGCGCAGCTGCAGGGAAAAGTTCTTGACGCCGACGGGAACCTGCGTGTTGACCGGGCCGAGGACGTGCGGGATATGGAGGCTCTGTGCAGCGCGATAGATACACTGTTGGCAGTCACACCTGTAGCTCGATAGTGTGCCCAAAATGAATAATTTTCGCTTGAACGCCACTGAATTGACTTCTGACTCCGAAAGCTGTTCGTTCCCCATGCGCAGATGCACTTCTGGGGAGTCATCAAGCCCCTCTCTTTCTGTGAAACCGATATATTCCTGTAATGTAGCTGACTCCATACGACATTCTTGCCTCCCACCCTCTTATTTCCGAAGCCTATGCCGATGCGTTCGTCATATTGCGCCCTAATTCAAGTTGATGGCCTCCATCAGGACATCCCCGCTCTGGTTGGTCGACTTTATCGCCTCCATGGGAGCCAAGGAGGGCTCCTTTCCTTTAGCGGTGACCGAGCTCCTCGAAACCCTCGAATTCTTGCGGGATGCTACACGAGCCTGTTCGGCAACTTCGGGGTTGACAAGCTGAGCGAGAATATCGAGCTCCCCGGGGGTGAGAGTTGTGAAATGAGGGCGTATATACCTAAAATTCAGAAAGAACGTGAGTTGGACCAAATGCACCCGCGTGGATTATTTTCGAAAAACCAACACATCGCGCAACTTACAGCGCATCCAGCCTGTAGAGCCAAGCGAAAACCGGCTTCCTCGTCGCCTCCCTTTGCATCGCCACCTCCTGCGACTCTTCATCCTTGCTGTCTTCCAGCTTGCCGTATCCATCTTTGACAACAGGGACGAGTCCGGAGGATGGGGTCGCGGTCGGATCCGCGGCGCTCGGATGCCCAGCGGTGCCCTCGACCGCTTGATCCGCAGATGGCGAGAGCCCGAGCCATTTAAGCATGTATGGGGTCAAACCTCCGAGCACGAGCACGGTGATGACGACGACCATGACGGTGGTTCCGAAGATCACGCCCTTGATATCTTCGCTGAACACGGGGTGCTCGAGGAAGGTGACGCCGAGCGCGAACGCGACCGCGCCGCGGAGACCCGAGAACCAGATCAGGACTTGCTGGTTAAACGGCACGCGGTCGTCCGGGGCGCGGGTCATGTTGCCGATGCCGAGAATCAGGAAGACGTGGGATCGGGACACGAGAATGGAGATCTGAAAATTTGGATATTGTGGGTCTGGTTAGTCAGAACGAAATAAAAACAACTCCATCTCCTTTCATCTTAAGTGATTCCGACTATACTTACGCAAGCGAAGAAAACGAACGCGGGACTGTACGTAGTCTGGCCTCCGAATGACAGCAGACCGAGACCAAGGTACAGGAAGATAAAGCACTCGCACATGAACGAGATCATCCGAAGCGTCATCTTTAGGCATCGAGAGAAACGATAAAATGGGGTCAGAACAGGAGACATACAATTTCCACTGCGCTTCAACTCATAACCGCGAATACGCACCTTCATAGACTTCTGTGTTGATTCAGAAAGGTTATTGAACGCATAATGCGCCATCGTGATGCCACAGAAGAAAATGCTGATAATTCCAGTAAGCCCGATGACATCCGCGATGAGGTAGCTCAGATACGCGAACACGAGGACCATGGTCATTTCGTAAGTCCCTGCCTCGCCCTCCTCTAAATGCACATGCTTGGTGATCTTCGCCAGGATGAGCCCGAAGAGGACGCCGACGCAGAAGCTCCCCGCGAACACTCCTGCGCTGGCCCCAACGCTGACGATGAAAGGCCAGATGCCTAGCCTCATGTGCGGATCTGCCAGCCCCGTGAAGAAGCGGTAGAGGATGATAGATACAGCGTCGTTGAGTGCTGACTCGCCAAAGATGAGCATATAGAGTCTGCGGTCGACGTTCGCGGGGAGGAGGGACAGGACGGTGACGGGGTCCGTGGAGGAGATGAGGGAGCCGAAGACGAGAGATTCGATGAATGACCATGGCTCAATGAGTTTGGAGAAGAAGTACATGAGGACTGAGCAGAGGAAGGTGGAGTATAGGGCTCCGAAAAATGCGAGAGATGTGATCGTGAGGATGTTCTGGAAGAAGGAGATGCGCTGCAAGCTGAAGCCGCCCTATCGGAGCCAATGAGACTATATTAGAATTGTGAGCCAAACAGTCATCGGCGTTCTCGCAGGTTCGCGCCCGCAACGCATCATGATGTCGCCTACTTCAAAGATGATTGGTGGCAAAAGAACCATGTAGAAGAACTTGCTAGAAAGCTGAATCGCCGTATTTTCCTCGTCGTACGACATGGCCGTCCACCCGGTCGCTACCAAGAGCCCTGTAAGAGATCGAGCATTAGTTTTTGAGTCACAAGACTGCGCCCCCGACAAGCACTGCTGGCCCGATCACCAAATCACATACCCAAAAGAATGTTGACACTGGTTTCGCTCAGGTAGTGGAAGTGCATCTTCTTGAAGAGCAGATCCACGTTCATGACCACCAAAATCAGTATCAACATCAGAATAGCTTTGATGAAGAGCTGGTGCGTCTCCGCGTCGGCGGACGAATGGCCAGGGGATGTCCCGCCCCCCGAGGGATCGATAATGACGCCATCCACATAGGTGTAGTTGGATTCCGTTGAGGAAGCGTTGAGAGCGGTGCTGTTGTCGAGGAAGTCCAGGTCGCTGTCATCCGTGTCGCTCTGCGCAGCAGCCGACGCGACGAAGAGGATGATGATACCCAGAATCAGCAGAAGACGTGGAAGCCATCGATTGCGCAAGCGCGCGGAACTACGGCGAGGTTGAGCCATTTGCGCGGGGTGGAGGACGAAATAGGAGGGTTTCGTGGTCAGAGTGTGAAGATGCAGTGGTTGGTGCCTCCCAGGGAGGTGACGAGACTGGATAGACCGCTGGGGACCTCTGGCATCGAAAACAATGAATCGAGGTGCATTGTGCGACGCGTCACGGCTCAAAAGGTGTCACGGCTCTCTTTTTAGGTTTTACATGCGAGTGCAAGGAGCCAAGGGGTCCACCAGCTCCTTCGATCGACGATGGCAAGGGCAACCGGAGTTATGAGAAGGGCTGACCTGGCTGACCTGCTGACATCCGTCGAACATTCTTGGCTGACGGTTCCATCGTGTCTCAAACCTATTCACCGAGGTGACGAGCTGCTTCGTGATTTATCAAGAGCCGCCGCCATGCTTCTGTTCCTTTGGACAATCAGTGCATTCGCTTTGTCGAACGTTGTGGCAGGTGCGGTAGTGGGGATATCGACGTGATCTTGGTTTCGTAGGCTTGTTGGCTGGCCGCTCCGCCTATCAGCTCTAACCCTTTTCCGCTATGCTCGCCTCCTCAGACTGCTGCTACACAGCCGTTCCAACTTTCTTGCAGCCGTTTCAATTCTTGCTCAATGTCACCCTGTCGTCGTCAGGTGAGCACATAGATAGGCTTAAGACGAGCAGCCAATGGTGAATGTTATCGGGGGGAGGATCGGATTTTGGCTGGATTCTGACATTTGATTCCTCACGTCAGATGGCGTCGGGAACCTATTTTACGTTGAGGTCGCATTTCTGCAAAACTACACTATGGGTCCTCAGCCTTTTGCAGCTCCCCTCGGCACGGTCAAATGCAGCCAGGGGACACAATCGCTGGTCAACATAAGTTTGCCTGTGACGAATCGTTTTCAGTGCACTTCGCAGTATGCAACGGTTTTTTCGGCCCAGTTCAGGTACGGATTTTTCCCCAATCGCATGTCTCCCGAGCACTCGTAGGGAATTTTTCATCATTTCAACGGCCGTACGTTTTATGCAGTATGACGACACCCGGCAACTCGAACGGTAGCCCCTCAGTGACCGTCTTCAATCGCGGCACGAACGGAACCTATTATGAGTGCACACAGCAGGTTTATTGTGCTCCCGCAATTCAAGCCCCGAGCGAAAACGGCAACCTTTACTTCGGTGCCTTCGGGTGGTTGCCAACCTACTTCGTCGGTATCTTCGCCGCGGCGGGCGGTCTGCTCGCCGCTCTCGTTTTTTATGGTGTGATTCAATACCGAAACGCGCACACTCAAGCGAACGAGAAGCGGATCGCGGACCGCTACGAGGCCGAGCAGGGCGCGGGGGCCATCGAGAGAGGCATGCAGCGCACGCCGCAGGCACCAGCTACTACCCCGAAGACTGGTGCGCCCCCGCAAGTCGGACGTTCCGGCACTCTCATCGGTGATAAGCTCCAGAAGGAGAAGTCCCTGCGCCAGCCGAAAGCCAACACACTCCTCGAGACCGCTCGCGCGCAACCGCCTGTCCCAGCCATGCCGAAGTTCGTACCAGGTCAACCCGCGCTTCCTTTCGGGCGTAGGACGGAGAAGGCCAATACGCCCGAGGGATCTCCAGCGCCGACTCGGGCGAAACCGTCCATCACGATCTCGCGGGGAGCGGGGGCGGCTCGGTCGGACACGACGGGGCTGACCGCCAGATCGCCACGACGGGCGCTTGTGGATGAAGCGCCTCGAAATTTGTAGCTTTGCGTGGGATCTGACGAAGGGAGATGGGCGATTCCTGCTTTCATTGCTTTGCCAAACTGTTCTATGACCAGATTTCTATTCATATGAAATAAAACTTGCATCTACTAAACAAACGTCCCCACGCAAAGCTCAACCCCCCACTCGGATCTTAATCAAACTAGATATTCATCGAGCCCAGCAAGCGATTACAGAATTTCTTGTAGTTCCACACGCCCCCGGAGAGCCTCTTGAAGTGAAGCCCAAACAGGTTCATCCGGGGAACCTTGCACACCTCGATCTGGAAAACGACGACTGATTTGCTGACTTTGCTCACCGAGGGTGCACGCGGCCCCGAGATCCACGACAACGTCGACGGTGATTCTCCGGCCGGCGATGGGGTCGTCGACGTATGTGACGCGGCCGCCGAAGGCTGGGTGGTGGTAGAGGAGGTCGTGGCTGTGGCAGGGGTGCTGGAAGCGATCCAGCCTACATCCACCTCGCAAGTCACGGTATAGCCGCTCTCCAATTGGAAGCGGGCCCCGCTATCGCGGAGAGCGCGCATCACCTCCGACATAATCTCGTCTGGGGGTTTGGATGACGTTGACGAGACATTGAGGAACCACCTTGACAACGAAGCAGGGGTCTTGTTAGGAATTCATGTTGATTTATTCATTGAGCAGTATCCCCACCCCCTCTTCGTCGCTCTTACCCGCTGACTGATCGAAGCTCATCGGGTACTTTGATCCCACCGTGCGCAGCGCTAGAGGCACCCGAAGAATTCATCGAAGCCCGCCGGAACGCGGCATTAACGAACGACAGCGGCGCCGAGGTCGTCGCACTTTGCACTTCCCGCTCACCCGCCGTAGTCGGGCGCTGTCCCGAACCGTCATGCGATAAGCCTCCCGCATCCATCGCCTGCCTCGCACCCTGGTCCCCGGCCGTCGCCCTCCGCGTCACGAAAGCGGGGATCGGAATGAACGGGGGTTTCGAAGCTCGCTTGGCGACTCCGATATCCGTGAACGAGTGATGGTGCACGGAATGGAGAGCGTGCTGTTCGGGGCGAGTCTTCGCACTGGGAGGGGGCTGTATCCCCGACTGTTGCTGCTGTGGCTGCTGTGACGGCGGCTGAGGCAATGGCGTGTTGGGCGGTTGGTTTCGGTAGTAGTGATCGGGTGTCGAAGCGCGGCGGTCCTTTGCAGGAAGCAGCATCGAACCGTACTCGCGCCGAGTGTTTGCCGACAGCTTCGCCACGTCGTCGACGCGATGGGACAGCTCGTCCATTTCTTGCGAGTGGGCGTCCTCCTTTGAGTTCCTTAAAGGCGATCCGGCGGCCTCCATCGACGAACAGGAGCCCTCGGACGCCTCGTGTGTCGGCATTTTTGGCGTCGACTTCCACGGATTCATCCCCAACCGCTTCAGGCCCGCGCGCTGCCTCGCCTGGTCCCGCATCCCCATCTCGGCCAGGAGCCAGTACGTCGCTCTAACAGGACTTGGCCTCGTTTTGTCCGAGGAGGATCCGAACTCCCGGTCGATGTCCGCTTGGGTATATCCGTACTCGAAAAGCTTCTCAACGATTTCGGAGTTCAGCAGGGATGGGTCGTAGATGGCAGGACGAGCCGGAAGATAATTGGGGGGCGGTGTGTCGTAGCCCTCGTTGACCCAGGCGTGGGCGAGGACCTCGTCGAGGGTCGCGCGCTTGCGGGGGTCGACTGTTATCAGGCGACTGATGAGATGACGGGCGTCTGCGGGAAGCGAGGAGGGGAGGATGGACGGGAGGGGTTAAGTTTAGCTCTTTGATTGCCAGCGGCTGGCTCGCCTCGGGATTTGCTCACTTGGTAGCAGGTAATCTGGGCATGTGTATGTTCCTGAGGCAATCTTTCGATACAGCTCTTTCATGTTATCATCATCGAACGGTAAATGCCCGCAGAGCAAAGCGAAGAGAATAATCCCTGTAATCAAAATGCCGAGGTCCTTCCGTTAATCGACGATATCAGCCTGCCTGCTCGGAGGATTTGCACTCGCGGTTCCCCATAACAAAGCTTACCCAAGCTCCACATGTCAACCTCCGGCCCCTCGTATTTCTTCCCCAGGATCATTTCCGGTGCGGCATAGAACGGGGAACCGCAAAATGTATCAAGAAGGCCTTCCACTGTGAAGTTATTGCCAAACCCGAAATCGATGATTTTGATGGTTTTGTGCTCGTCGAGAAGGAGGTTTTCTGTGAAACAAGTTCAGCGAATGCGTTCTTGCAAGTCCCTATAGGTCTAGGATCAGGTGCTTGAAAGTCACGCAGTCTTACCGGGCTTTAGATCGCGGTGGATGACTGCGTTCTACATGAGGACACCACTGTAAGTTATGCGTGAACCACCGTCACGATCACCGTCACCTTGTGCCCCC
>KZ994161.1:0-15263 GCA_003614705.1 Blyttiomyces helicus | reverse complement strand
CCGGGAAATGCAGAAGGTGACGCGTTAAGCGTTGTCCGACGCGACAATCAGATCTCCTGCGACACGCGTTCTGAAAGTTGGCCCAGCTCTGCCCAGCTCCCAGCACCTCTACAGCCGTGCTTGCGCGCGGTCCAGCTGCCCCGAACGAAACAAGCACCTCCTCGTTCTCCTCGGTCGACGGGTATTCACGCTCTCTGTCGCTTCCGCTTGTAAAACGAAACTACTTCCTCGTTGGAACTCCCCGGATCTCCTTAAGCCATGGGGGACACGGGACCACCGACCGAGGCTGATCCTGCAGCTCAGCTGAACTCCGACCCGAGCGTCAATACTTCCTCTAAAAACGCTTCGACTGCCACACAACCGCCGCTGCCGACCACCGGGCCGATCGCCGAAGAGGAGCACAGCTTGAGTGTCCAAGGAGACGCTCCGTCAATTTTGGAGCAGGAGACGGTACGTCGGCCAAGGGGCGAGGACGTTCGCGTGGTATGAAATGCGAGATCACGGACGGCTAGGAGGTTTCTCATTTTTCCCTTTCCATTTGATTTTATCGAACAGAACAACGATATGGAGCCTGGGGAGGATATTCTAGAAGAGTCCGCAGATCAGCCGGAAGCTCAGGGCTCGAAGCTGGTTGAATCGCGGGAGACAGTCGACGTGACGCGCCTCGTGTCCCGTTTCCGTAAGGTCGTTGCTTTGACGGGCATGGTTGACGACATGTGGACCGAAGAGCACCAGGTCGCCGCCTCTGCCTTCTTGATCGACCCTGGATCTCGAAAACTTCTTGCTTTCATCGGGAGCGAGGGGAATTCTTCAAAACTCTACCTGCAGACGACCTTACCCACCGATGTCGTCAAGGAGCTAATGTATTTTATTCGCACCGCCAGTAATGAGGACGACTTTGTGACCGAAAGAACTTTCGAGCAAAAGGTTCAATACGGATCCATCAGTGGTAATACCATGGACAGTTTGCTGCGGGTTATGCAGGGACTTTACGTTCCTGTGTTTTTAGAGAACAAGCGGTGGCCCGACAGTGTTCGGAAAGAATTCGTTAGCCAGCTACACAAGTTTATGGCCTTCTTGACCGATGCAACCTTTCAGATCAAAGGACACACTGTCCTTTACGTCCCGAACGAAGACCTCGCCTTCCCTGATCAGGCTGCCAAGACGAAGGATGTCGTTCAGCGGCTGGAATCTCTCCTCGTGCACTGGACCCGCCAAATCAAAGAGGTAGTCAATAACCAGCATACATCCGAGACGACGGAAAACTCTGGCCCGCTCGAAGAGATCTCCTTTTGGCGAAGTCGCTGCGATGATCTCTCCGGCATTAGTGAGCAACTGAATCGCTCCGATGTGCGACAGATCATCAGCGTCCTAGAACTCGCGAAATCCTCGTATCTTGAGCAGTTTATGCGGCTCGCAAACCTGATCCAAGAGGGCACCATACAAGCTCAGGATAACTTGCGGTTTTTGTCTACTCTCAACGATTCGTGCTATGTCCTTGCGGAAGCAGAGCCCAAGAGCATTCCCTCGATTCTTCCCAAGCTTTTGAACTGCATCCGAATAATCTGGGCGAACTCGAGATACTATAACTCGAAGGAACGCCTCACGAGTCTCTTGCGCAAGGTAAGCCCACTGAGTCTTGTGTTCGTATTCGGATAGGCTAAGGGGGTGTTCTCCGTTGATTAAGATCGCCCGTCCCACTCAATAGGTGAGTAACGAAATCATCCGCCGATGCTGCGCAAAAATCTCGCTCGACGAGATCTTTCACGGAGATATGCAGATTAGCATTATAAGCTTGCAGGATAGCATCAATTGTGGGGAGGCGTGGAAAGTCATCTATAAGAAAATGTGTCAGCACGTCGTAAAGTTCAGCCGGGGTGTGTGGGACTTTGATCAAAGCAGTATCTTTGCCCAGATCGATGCATTCGTGCAGCGGTGTCGCGATTTGCTCGAAGTATGCGAGGGGCAGATTCAGTTCGCTAGGAAGATTGACGGAGGCGAAAAGGCACCTATTCCGTTCTTCGGAGGGTCCCGAGGGCCTGAGATTGCGAAAAGGTGAGTGTAGCGTCAATTCCAGGATATCTTATACAAACCCACTACTTTACCTGATTTCCTCATTCTTACTCGTCTCTCCTTTCTGAAGTCTCGAGGATATCGATATGGCATTCGGAAAGCATATTTCAACTCTTTGGAACATTCGAAAGTACATCCTCGACGTCAAAGCGACCCGATGGCACGACGATTACAACAATTTCAAGCAAGGCGTCAAGGACCTGGAAGTCATGATGCAGAACGTCATTATGTCAGCGTTCGAGAGTGCGACGACGGTAGAAACCAGTGTAGAGCTCCTGGAGATCTTCCATCATCTGGCGAAACGCGAGGCTATCAAGCGAACAGTTGAGAAGAAAACCGCGGATGTGTTCGTCCTCTTCATGCAAGAGCTCAACATAGTGAAAATCGAGTTCGAGTCACACCGCAAGACGCCCGAGATCTTGCGGTCACATCCTGATTTTGCCGGCTCCGCGTACTGGGCCCGCTCCCTTCTGCGCCGGATCCAATCCTCGATGACCGTACTGCAGAACGCCTACTATCTACCCCATACGATTCTGGCAGATGAAGCGAAAGCACTATACGAGCCATTGCACGCCACGCTAGAAGAATACGTAGGGAAGACGCATAGCGAGTGGGTAGCGAACGTCCACCCCTCGCTAGGAGAAAAGCTTGACGGCGCTCTGATGTCCCGTCGCAGCGGGGATCTCCTCGAGATGAAGTTCGACAAGGACCTAGTCCGCATCTTTGCCGAAATCACCTACTGGCAAAAGCTGAAGCAGGATATCCCGTTCCACGTTCAAGAAATCTTTAGCAAAAAGGAAGAACTACGCTGTCTCCGACAGAACGTGCTTCTAGTAGTTCGAGATTACAACAGCATCATGGAGACCTTGTCACCGGAGGAGCACTGGCTGTTCCGTGAACGAATCCGTTTCCTCGATCGCAAGATCAACCCAGGTCTCACGAGCCTCACCTGGGCGTCCAAGGGTATCACGGAATACTTTGTGAAGGAGTGCCGCCGCCACTCTCACGAAGTGCAAAAAACTGTGACCGACTTCATCGACTCTAACATGCGGATTCAAAGAAGCTGCAAAGTGATTGCCGACACTATGCTCTGGTCTGTCGAAAGTAAAAAGATCTACGAGGTGGCTGATTTCGAGACAGTGCAGGAGCGTCATCGGTCGCACATAAGGGAAAAGCTGTCTGCTATCCACGAAAGCATCAAGCTCACCCTCCAGCAAACTCATGAGGTTTTTCGCAATGATGGGAAAGATGTCTACAATCACTGGATCCGGTATATTGAGAAGATCGACTCGATGGTGGAAGACGCTCTCCGACTCACTGTGAAGCGGTCTCTGCTTGAAGTTGCTAAGGCAATCAATGGGGAAGGAAAAAATCGCGAGGCGGCGGCTGAAGTTCAACCACTTCTCAAAGTAAATGTTGTACTCGAGCGTCAGGAAATCGACTTTAGCCCATCGTTGGCCCGGGTGGAGGAACTCGTCAATAAGTTTGCCCGCGAGATGATATGCATGATCGACGTGGTCCCGCGCCTGACCGAACTTCTTGCCCCGGATTCGTCCAAAGTCTTCCCCAGGATGTACGACGTTATCGCTAGCGAAGACGACGTACTAAAGATATTTGTAGGGATTCAGAACGGCGTATCAACCACTGCCACGCTTTGCGCCAATTACATCCATGGCCGCGACAAGGAAACGAACACCCCGATCGGTTGGGACTCGTACCGCGAAATATGGGAGATTAACAAGGATGCCTTCATTCGGCGATATGCGAAGCTGAAGCCGTCCTTGTCTACCTTCGACGCTAATATCAACCGCTACAATGAGGTTGCAAACAATACTCAGAAGGAGGAAACGCTGACGAATAAGAACTTCATCAGACTTGATTGTTCCTCTCTCAAGCATGCGGTAGTTAGCCACTGCAGCATCTGGCAGAGCAAGCTCACTGCTCTACTGAATACGATCGCTAGTACCGAGCTGAATAATCTTCACGATATGTTTGAGAAAAAGAGCAAGCAGCTATGTACCCCCCCGACGGACTTGGATCAGCTCTCCAATAGTTTGGGCTTGCTTAGCCAACTTCAGGCAGACGCCCCTTCGATAGAAGCACAATTTGCACCTATCTATGACATGTACGACGTCCTAGAGAAATATGAAGTACCTATTAAAGACGATGAGAAGCGCAAATTGGAAAGCCTGCATGTTTCTTGGGCGCAGTTCCGGCAAACGATGACGGAAGCTGAAAAATTTCTTCAGGATTCGCGGGCGCGATTCAAGTCAGAGCTCATGGCTTCGATCGATGATTTCGCCAGAAGCACCGTCGCGATCAAAGAGGACTTCCTCGCGAAGGGACCGTTCATGGCCAACATCGGGGTCGAAAAAGCGCTCAAACTGATTAACGAATATCGCAACACTCTTCGAGGCGCCACCGAGCACGAGCAGAACCTTCGGAAAGGGCTCGCTGTATTCAAAATTGAGCAAGTACCTTCTAAAGATATCGAGTCGATTTCCGCTGGACTCGATATGCTCAGCCATATTTGGCTACTTACACAGGAATGGGCCGGTGTGTATGAAGCCTGGAGGACAAAACCATTCTTGTCGCTCGATGCGGCGGAGGTGGAGTCTTCGATCCAGCTATTCGTGAAACGACTTGCGAAGATGGGTAAAGACATGAAAGATTGGGACGTCTTTCTCTCACTCAAGGAGCGCATCAATCAAACAAAGCGCTCGATACCGCTCTTGCTCGATCTTAAAAATGATGCGTTACGCGATCGTCACTGGGCCCAGCTGATGGAGGAGATTGGAAAAACGTTCGACCCCGCAGGTCCTGACTTTACGCTGGAGAAGATCCTCGAAATTGGGATGGACCAGTACTCCGAGTCGATATCGGCACTGTCCGCCGCGGCGACGAAAGAACTATCGATCGAAGTCGGACTTACAACAATCAAAACGGCTTGGATGGACATGGAGCTCGATGTCTTTCCCTACAAGGAAGAGAAGGGTTATTTCAAGATACGGAGCACGGACTCGATTTTCGAGCTTCTGGAAGATAATCAAGTAACCCTCTCCTCCATGAAAGCGTCCAAATTCTTCCTCGCGTTCGAGAAGCAGGTCGACCATTGGGAGCGCACTCTGTCGCATATCGTCGAAGTGATTGAGATGCTGCTCCAGGTTCAACGTCAGTGGATGTATCTGGAAAATATTTTCGTGGGTACTGAGGATATCAGGAAGCAACTGCCAAAAGAATCTGCCGTATTCGATCTAGTCAACTCGAACTGGAAAATGATTATGGGCCGGATGATCAAAGATAAGAATGTACTTCGAGCCACCCATCTGGCTGATCTTCTTCCTATGCTGACCGAAATGAATGGCAGTCTTGAGAAAATTCAGAAGTCCCTCGACATGTACCTGGAGACTAAGCGCCAGGCGTTCCCTAGGTTCTACTTCCTATCAAACGATGATCTGCTCGAAATATTGGGCCAAGCGAAAGATCCGAATGCTGTGCAGCCGCATCTCAAAAAGTGCTTCGATGGCATCAATAAGCTCGAGCTGGTGTTCGCAGGATCCGAAAATAGGCGCCACAACGAAGCTACCGGCATGCATTCTAGCGACGGGGAGAGTGTTCCATTTAGCGCTCCGGTCGTTGTTGAAGGTGAGGGAGGGCAGGTCAATTTGTTCCGATATTTATGATTGATATAGCTTATGCTCTGATGCTAAAGCTCTTAAAATATAGGCGCTGTCGAGGGTTGGCTGCTGGAAATCGAAGCGACGATGCGCATTACCCTGCGAAGACTTCTTCTAGGCTGCCTCCTGGCTCTGAAGAAGGTAAAAAAGGACAGATGGCTCAAAGACTGGCCTGGGCAGCTTTTAATTGCGGCTGGTCTCATAGCATGGACTATGGATTGCACAAAAGCCCTTCAAGACGTCGAAAAGGGAGAAAAACACGCCCTTAAAAATTTGAAGAAAAAGCAGATATCCAGTCTGAAGAAACTCGCCGACCTGGTTCGCTCGCCATTGAATAAAGTCGAACGCAAGAAGCTCATCGCGCTGATTACCGTTGAAGTTCACTCTCGTGATGTTATAGATCGCATGATCAAAGCAAATTGTGCGAATGTCAACGCGTTCGATTGGTTGAGTCAGCTGCGTTTCTACTGGGAAAAGGAGGGAAAAGATGAAGAAGACTGCTTTATTAGGCAGATCAACACCCAGTTCCGATACGGTTACGAATATCTCGGCAACAGTGGAAGACTCGTCATTACCCCGCTGACGGACCGCTGTTACATGACACTCACGACCGCGTTGCATCTTAATCGAGGCGGCAGTCCCCAGGGGCCTGCTGGCACGGGGAAAACCGAAACTGTCAAGGACTTGGGCAAAAGCTTGGGCAAATACGTCATCGTCCAAAATTGCTCCGAAGCGCTGGACTACAAATCCATTGGCCGGATGTTCTCTGGGCTCGCGCAAACTGGAGCGTGGGGATGTTTTGACGAGTTCAATCGCATTGATATTGAAGTCCTTAGTGTAGTCGCATTACAGATCTCCAGCATCCTCACGGCCATCGCGCGAAATGCGAAAACTTTTGTATTTGAAGGGAAGGAAATTCGGCTCAATACTTCCTGCGGAATCTTCATCACGATGAATCCTGGTTATGCTGGAAGAACTGAGCTTCCTGATAACTTAAAATCGCTCTTCAGACCGGTGTCCATGATGGTTCCCGACTCAGCACTCATTGCCGAGATCATGCTCTTTGCGGAAGGATTTTCAAATACGCGAGTTCTTTCAAAGAAGGTGGATACTCTGTACAAACTCTCGATCCAGCAATTATCGAAACAGGACCACTATGATTTTGGTCTCCGTGCGCTGACCTCAGCCCTCCGAAGTGCCGGTTCAAGAAAGAGGCAGGACACTAATGCGCCGGATGAGGTTGTCCTCTTCCTATCCATGCGCGAAAACAATGTTCCTAAGCTGACTGCGGATGATGTCCCTTTGTTCAGCGGAATCCTTTCTGATCTTTTCCCGGGAGTCGAAGCCCCTGTGGTTGACTACACTGAATTCCGAACGGTCCTGCTTGAGGAAATGAAGAACGCGAATATCCAGCCGATCGAGGCCATGATTGTCAAGATAATTCAACTGTTTGAGACCAAACAAAGCCGCCATGGTGTCATGATCGTTGGCTCTACCGGCTCAGGGAAGTCTACGGCGTGGAAGTTGTTGCAAACGTCGTGCATAAAACTCGCAAAGATTAACGCGGAAAAATACGTGCCGGTTAAGCATTACGCAGTCAACCCAAAAGCATTGTCGCTTGGCGAACTCTACGGGGAGTTCAATATCAATACTAACGAGTGGACCGATGGGGTCTTATCAAGTGTCATGCGAATTGCATGCGCGGATGAGCGTAAAGATCAAAAATGGGTTGTTCTTGACGGGCCGGTAGATACTCTTTGGATCGAGTCCATGAACACTGTGTTAGATGATAACAAAGTGTTGACCCTCATTAATGGGGAGCGTATTGCTTTACCCGAACAGGTTTCCCTCCTCTTTGAAGTTGATGATCTGTCGACCGCCTCACCTGCGACGGTCAGCCGAACGGGGATGATCTACATGGATTACAAAGATTTGAGCTGGAGACCCTTTGTTGAATCATGGATGAGCGGGCGTGAGGACCACCAGTCTGCGGAATGCTTACGTCGCCTAGTCGACAAGTATATTCCGACTACCTTGAATTTCAGGGCGTCTTGCCAAGAGCTCGTTCCCGTACCAGAAATATGCGCAATTCATTCTCTCTGCACCCTGTTCGATTCCGTTGCAACAATTGAAAATGGGGTGGATCCAGAGGACCAAGACTCGTACAATCGCTTGATTGAACTCTGGTTCCTATTTTCGATTATCTGGTCCATTGGCGGCTCCCTTACCGACGAAAGTCGTAAAAAGTTCGACATGTTCTTACGTGAGATCGATGGGCAGTTCCCTTCAAAGGATACTGTCTACGAGTACTACGTAGATAAGCAGAACAAGAACTGGGCTCCATGGGAGGATAAACTTCCTTCGGGATGGCGGTACGCTTCAAACGCGCCTTACTACAAGATATTCGTCCCGACGGTTGACACTCTGCGTAACGAGTTCGTGGTTAGGTCGTTGATCAGCAAGAAACACCCGGTGTTAATGGTCGGCGACGTTGGCACCGGAAAGACGTCTCTGATCCAGAATGTCTTGTTCGGTCAGGACACAACTAGCGTCTTGCTAATCAATGTCTCAGCACAAACGTCATCCGCTAGTATTCAGAGTATTCTGGAAAGTAAAGTTGAAAAAAGGACAAAGAACATATTCGTTCCTATCGGCGGAAAGCCCCTTATCTCGTTCATTGACGATTTCAACATGCCTATGAGGGATACTTTTGGATCTCAGCCTCCATTAGAGATGATTCGCCATTGGATGGACTACGGCTTTTGCTACGACAGGCAAAAGCAGACTGTCAAGTACATCAGTGACATTCTGGTAGTCGCGGCGATGGGACCACCGGGTGGTGGACGTAGCATGCTCAGTCCCCGGACCCAAGCTCGATTCAATGTCATCAATATGACGTTCCCGAACGAATCGTCTATCCATCGAATTTTCGCAACCATCATCAACCAAAAGTTTCAGGATTTCGAGGAGGATGTCAAACCCCTCGGCGATATTATGACGCAGGCAACGACTGAGATCTATCACACAATTGTTGCCCAGCTGCTCCCCACTCCGGCGAAAATACATTATCTCTTCAACCTTCGCGACATAAGTAAGGTTTTCCAAGGACTTTTAAGAGCACACAGAGAGTACTTTGATAGCAGAGAGTCCGTTATGAAGCTGTGGGTACATGAAGTCTTCCGAGTTTTTCACGACAGACTCGTGGACCGAGAAGATCGAGAGTACTTTAGGAAGCTTGTGGACGACAAATTAGTCGCGCATTTCTCGTCTTCAATGAAGCAGCTCATTCCGGAAAAGAGGACATTGCTATTTTGTGACTTCATGGGAGAGCCCGGCGTCGAGAGTCCTGTATATGAAGAGATCGTGGACCAGGATAAGCTCAAAAAGTTCATGGAAGAGAAGCTTCAAGAGTACAATTCTGAGCCTGGTTATATTCAAGCGGATCTCGTTTTATTCCATGACGCAATAGAGCACGTTTGCCGGATCACACGCATTCTCCGGCAGCCTAACGGCAATGTCTTGCTCATTGGAGTTGGTGGAAGCGGTCGACAAAGCCTCGCAAGACTAGCGGCATACGTTGTGGAGATTTCCACATTCCAGATCAAGATAACGAAACACTATCGCCATACTGACTTCCGCGAAGACATTAAAAAACTCTACCGGATGGCTGGTCTAGACAGCAAACCAACCGCATTCCTCTTCACCGACACCCAAATCACCTCAAATAGCTTCCTTGAGGATCTCAGCAACATTCTCAGCAGTGGAGAGGTAAGCGAGTGGTGCTGACCCCTTCCCCCTTTGAGCTTTCTTGGTACCTATTACTGAAACTGTACGCATTATCTAGGTCCCGAATCTCTTTGCACCGGAGGAGATAACAGAAATCAAGCAGGCGATGCAAGCTGCCTCAAAATCGGCTGATGGATCCGATTCAACATACGCATATTTCATCGAGAAGGTCCGAAGCAATCTGCATGTCGTACTGGCCATGAGCCCCGTCGGTGATGCATTCCGCGATTGGCTAAGAATGTTCCCATCACTGGTGAATTGTACAACGATCGATTGGTTCTCGGAATGGCCCGAGGATGCACTACAAGAAGTCGCCTTAAAGTACCTTGATAATATTGATCTCGGATCCGATAACGTCAAAAAATGTGTGTCGCAGGTGTTCGTTTCTGTGCACATGTCGGTTGTGGATTACTCCAAAAAGATGATTCAGGAATTGAAACGCTACAATTATGTGACGCCGATAAACTATCTTGAGCTTGTAACCGGATACCGGGAGCTTCTGAAGGAGAAGCGGCAGCAAATCGGCGAGGCCGCGTCAAAGCTGAAAAATGGTCTCAGCAAGCTTGATGACACAAGGGAAAATGTAGAAAAGATATCCATAGAGCTTGAGGTCTCGAAAAAACAAGTGGCCCAGTATCAAAAGCAGTGTGAGGACTACCTGGTCATCATTGTTCAACAAAAGCGCGAGGCCGACGAACAAGCGAAAGGAGTGTCGGCAAAGACGGAGAAACTCGGGGTTGAAGAGGAGGAAGTGAGAGGCGTGGCAGACGCAGCCCAAGCTGACCTTGACCAAGCTTTGCCTGCCCTCAATGCCGCGATGAAGGCTGTCGAAAACATCAACAAGAAGGACCTTAACGAAATCCGGTCGTACGGAAAGCCTCCGCCTCTGGTTGAAAAGGTTATGGAGGCAGTCATGGTGCTCAAAAAGTGCGAGCCCACTTGGGACGAAGCTAAGCGCCAGCTAGGAAATCCTTACTTCACCAAGCAGTTGACCAACTTCGACAAGGACAACATATCAGATAAGATTCTCAAAAAGACTTCGCAATATTGTGCCGATGAAAACTTCCATCCTGATATCGTTGGTCGCGTGTCGGGTGCAGCAAAGTCTCTCTGCATGTGGGTTCGTGCTATGGAAACATATGGTATAATTTTCCGACAGGTGGCCCCTAAGAAAGAAAAGCTCCGAATAGCCACTGAAACATTAGAAAAGAAGCAAAAATCCCTTCGAGAGGCGAAAGCTAAGCTACAGGAGATCCAGGACAAACTCATCGAGCTGAAAACCCAGTACGACGAAAAAGTCGAGCTGAAGGAGAAACTGCGTCAAGACTCCGAGCTCACAGAAATGAAGCTCATGAGAGCAGAGGAGCTTGTTTCCGGGCTAGGAGGAGAGAGGGAGCGATGGGAGCGCAGTATAAAGAATTATGAAGATTCTCTCCGCTATCTTCCCGGAGATTGCTTACTCGCTGCCGCATTCTTGTCTTATGCTGGTCCTTTTAACAGCACATATCGACAGACTCTGGTATCGAATGTATGGCTCGCGCAGATCAAAACATTAGAGATCCCCTTCACACCGGCGTTCAGTTTCGAGATGTTCATAGGAAAGACAACAGACATTAGAGACTGGAACATTTACGGGCTTCCAAGCGACGCCTTTTCGGCCGAAAATGGTATCATTGTCACTCGGGGACGTCGATGGCCTCTCATGATCGATCCGCAAGGGCAAGCCAACAATTGGATAAAGAATATGGAGGCGAAGAAGGATCTCAAAATTATTGATCTCAAGCAGCAGGACTTTATTCGGACGCTTGAAAACGCTATTCAATACGGCATTCCTGTTCTACTCCAGGGGATTCTCGAATCCATCGACCCATCACTCGACCCTATATTAAACAAATCGATCGTTAAGAAGGGCGCTTTAATGACCATTAAGCTCGGCGAAAAAGAAATTGAATATAATCCCGAATTCAAGTTTTATCTTACAACTAAGCTGGCCAATCCACGATATGCGCCGGAAGTTTTTGCTAAAGCGACAATAGTTAATTTCGCTGTGAAAGAAAAGGGTCTAGAGGACCAGCTATTGGGTATCGTAGTCAAAAGAGAGAAGCCCGAGCTTGAGGAACAAAAGAATTCCCTAGTCGTGAACGTCGCTTCCGCCCGCAAACAACTCCTCGAGCTTGAAGATGAGATTTTGCATCTTCTTAGCACAGCGCAAGGATCTCTCCTCGATGATGAAAAGCTGGTTAATACCCTACAGTCATCCAAATCTATTGCTGAGGAGGTGACGAAACAGCTTATTGTCAGCGAGCAAACTGAGAAGAGAATTGATGCAGCAAGAGAAGGCTACAGACCCTGTGCTCAACGCGCTTCAATCCTCTACTTCGTATTGAATGATCTCGCATCGGTGGACCCAATGTATCAATTTTCTTTAGATGCTTACACGGACCTATTCGACAAGTCAATTACCAAGAGCAAAAAGTCGGACGACCTCGCAGACAGAATATCCAATCTAAACGAGTATCACACATATGCGGTGTATAAGAATACTTGCCGTGGACTCTTCGCAGAGCATAAGCTGTTATTCTCATTCCAAATGACTGTGAAGATAATGGAATCTGCAGGAAAGCTCAGCAAAGATGAATACGACTTCTTCCTCAGAGGAGGGCAGGTCCTGGATAAGGATACCCAAATTCCGAATCCCTGCTCAGAATGGTACGTTCCTGAAGCATATGCTTTGATTGTTTCTAAAAACCACTCTGTTACTAATATCGGCTCGAACTGACAGGGTGACTGAAGAATCTTGGGACAATATTACCGAACTGGATAAACTTGCAGCCTTTTCCGGACTCGTTAGTTCGATTGAACAAGGGGAAAGAGAATGGAAGGCTTGGTTCATGAGCAGCGATCCTGAAGAAATAGCTTTGCCCGGTGAATGGGACAACAAGCTCACAGATCTGCAGCGAATGCTTGTCGTGCGTGCACTTCGCGCTGACCGAGTCATATTTTGTTCCAGCAACTTCGTCATTACAAACCTTGGGCAAAAGTTCGTGGAGCCACCGATATTGGACGTCGCGGATATTTTATCTGATTCCTCTCCTAGAACTCCGCTGATTTTTGTTCTGTCGCCTGGTGTCGATCCTACCGGAACGCTCACTCAGCTCGCGCAGAAGCGTGGGATGGGAAGTCGATTCAATTATTTGTCTCTCGGGCAAGGCCAGGCACCTAAAGCAACTAGAATGATTCAAGATGGTATTAAAGACGGAAATTGGGTGTTCTTGGCCAATTGCCATTTGTCCATTAGCTGGATGCCCAGCCTCGACAAGATAATCGAAAATATTCCGCAGCAGAACCCTCATGCCGAGTTTCGCCTATGGCTTTCGAGTAGCCCACACCCGCAATTTCCAATTTCGATCCTCCAGACGGGCATCAAAATGACCACAGAGCCACCAAAAGGCCTTAGAGCTAATCTTGTTCGTCTGTACGGATCTTTCACGGAGGAAAAGGTTGAAAGGTGCAAAAAACCTGACGTCTATCGGAAGCTACTGTTCTCCCTCTGTTTCTTCCATAGCGTCCTTCTTGAAAGGAAAAAGTTTCTCACTCTCGGCTGGAATGTAACTTGCGATTTTAATGACTCCGACTTCGATATTTGCGAGAATCTCATGGTGGTTCTACTTGATGATTATGAAGAAACTCCATGGGATGCGTTGAAGTACCTCACTGCGGAGGCGAATTATGGAGGTCGCGTTACTGACGATTGGGACAGACGTGTGCTCAGAAGTTACATTAACCACCTATTTTGTGACGATGCCGTCCGAGCTCCATCGTACAAGACCTCATCTATGGCTGTCTATTATATTCCTGATGCCATGGATCTTCAATCCTTCAGAGACTATGTTGCATCCTTGCCTGCGTTCGACAAACCAGAAGTTTTCGGGCAGCATCCGAACGCCGACATTGCTAGTCAAATCAAGGAATCAAGCAACATGCTCCAGAGCTTACTGTCTCTGCAGCCTCAAGTGACAGCTGTTGGAGGGGCAAGCCGAGAAGATAAAGTTTCGATTCTTGCCTCGGATATCTTGCGAAAACTTTCCGACGATATTGACTATGATGGAACCTTCAAATCACTTCAACATGACCTATCTCCACTCAATGTTGTCCTTCTCCAAGAAATTAAACGATACAACGATCTGTTGCAAAGGATTAGAAGGTCACTAGGAGAGCTGCAGAATGGCATCAAAGGCATCGTTGTTATGTCACCGGAGCTTGATGAAATCTTTACATGCGTCTTTGAAGGCCGGGTGCCTCCATTGTGGGGCAAGGCGTATGCATCCCTGAAGCCACTGGCAGCTTGGACACGTGATTTAGCACAAAGAATTGAATTTTTCGCAGATTGGGCAAAAGGGTAAGCAGACCCCCGTTTGTGAAAGCTTACTTGGGGGAGGGCTTACAGCTTCTAACTAGCAATAATATTTTCTTCTATCAGGGTTGAGCCAAAGCTATTTTGGCTGGGAGCTTTCACCTTCCCTACTGGATTTTTGACTGCGGTTTTGCAGAAGACCGCTCGTCGCAACAATATCCCTGTCGATGTCCTGTCTTGGGAATTCACCGTTTTGCAGCTGGAGGATGATAACCACATCCAGCAGGCTCCTAAAGAGGGAGTCTATATCCGGAATCTGTATCTCGAGGGTGCAAGGTAAATGAGGTTCACAGTCACGATCGACCACTATAGAGAGGCAGGGTCTCACCAATTATTTCACCTCCTCCTTGTAGCTGGGATAGAAAAAACAACTGCTTGAAGGAGCCTAAACCGATGGAGCTGATCGCCACAATGCCACCGGTACATTTCCGACCCGTGGACGGAAAGAAGAAGTCGATTAAAGGGACATACACTTGCCCACTATATTATTATCCACTTCGGTCTGGTACAAGGTACGTGATAGTCTGGATACCACCCCGCTCGGTTTGGAATGATGAAATTTGGACTCATCCAATGCCTCATTGAACCACACCTACAGAGAGAGACCATCATTTGTCATTGCCATGGAGCTCAGGTCCGGGATACACGATCAAGAATTCTATGTCAAAAGGGGGACAGCAGCATTGGCAGCGATGCCATGAATTTATTGACAAGGGGATATAAGGGCGGGCAGGGGTCACGTGCTGTAGATAGTTTTTTCAAATACTTGAGTTTGTTCGAAAACTTGTGTTTGTCGCACTTCTCATCAAAAGATGATTGTAGTCAACGAGTCGCTCCGGTTACGAGCGAGAAACCAAGGGGGAATAGTGGGGGAGGTAAAGAGGCAACGGGGCGGGTAAGAAGCTCGGGGGTGTCGTAGGAAAAATGAAGAATCAAAAACTGCATCCGCTCCCTTGCAGCGCGGGCGCAGTCTCTCAATCAGACCTGAACCAGCAGCGCAATCGAACAAGCAGCAGGGCCGATTGAGATATCCGGACACTGCAAAGTTGTCATTGACAATGTGGTGGAGTACAAAGACTTGAGGTTGGAAGGACGAAGGAACGTGCCGAGACGCTGAAAAGGTGATACCCCTCTGAATGCAGATGCGGCCGGGGGGTAAGACAATCAGCAAAACGCACTGGGGTGGACCCCCAGCAGTTGGGGAGACACTCGGTTTATAAACATTGGACCCGATGCTTCAGTTCAAAGTTTTTGTTAATTCATCCACTAGGATCCCCTTCCATTCCGGGGCACGCACCGGGGCCGTGGGGGGG
>KZ994160.1:0-15307 GCA_003614705.1 Blyttiomyces helicus | reverse complement strand
TCCATTTTTTTTCTGGGTGCCAAAGCATCTTGGGACGCAGATGATCACTAAGCGACACGGAGTACGTCGTGGGCAAACGGCGGGGGGTTTGGCCAAGGTGTTTGGGAAGCTCTCCTCAAGATCTCGCGATTCGGAAGAAAGTGAAGATGGCCGTTGGACGCGAGAGGCTCGTCGCGGGCGTGTCTCGCGAATCGCGCGTTGTCAATCTCGAGGACGTTGAGTGCCTGCCATTTCGCTTTACCGTTGTCCCCGCGAACTCCCCTGTTGGCCCGACCTCCCGACTCCCCTCGCCCTCGTCCTCGTTACACCATGCCCGATTTAATTGCTTAGTGATCATCTGCGTCCCAAGATGCTTTGGCACCCAGAAAAAAAATGGACCAGTTTGGAACTCGCCGACTTGGTTCCTCGAAGTGGCAGGTAGGTGGGAGAGTCGATCAGAAAAGGAAGTCACAACCAATCTTTGCCCTGTTACCCCCGAGCCATTCCAAAAATGACTCTCGCCTCCAATTACCTGCCTGCCAGCAGCCCGGGGCGGGGAGTGGTGATATTCAAGGCGTTGGTGCTGAATGGGGCTGCAGAGCAGATATGGTTGAACAGAAAAAGTAGTGGTAGAGAAGGGAAGGTTGAAGACGGTGGTGAAGGCCATCATCTCCTGAGGCGGCCCACCGTGCGTCCAAAATGGACCAAAACAATCATTTGTATCCTTCGTAACGCAGTCAATCGAGCCCGTGAAACTCGAAGGCGACGATGTGAGGCAAAAGAGGAAAAACGTCCCGATGTCTGAAAGGTATATCGAGGTGGTAATCTCGAGGCTTCGCATGTTCTGGCTGTTCCTGGCAATCGTGGCAAAGTCGTCACCCCTGTCAGCCATGCACATTTGATTGATGAGTTGGAAGGAGCGGAAGGCCCAGAGTCGAAAATAGAGATAGAGAGGGAGGCAAGGGAGAGTACTCCTACCTCGTCAACGGGGGCCCGAGGCCAGCGCGCGACGATGGCGTTGCCAGGCTAGCCGGGCGGCCTAGAGCGTCCTTCGACGTCGTCGGCGGGTTCGGCAGTGGGGGGCAGCGCGCGAGAAGACAGCGTCCCTCCCCCTCGCCATTAGCCTCCGGAGCCCTCTCGCCCTCGCCCACCGGTAAGATCTCCTTCTTCCGTCGGGGTGTGGAGGAGGAGAGAGACGATGTGAAATCGGTTAGATTGGACGGCCCGGTGCTAGATATGGAGAGAGCGGTGAGGGACATCTCTTCCTCATCATCACCGGGCAAGGAAGCGGGATGCTGCACGCGTGACCTCCGCTGAAACCTCTCCGCTTCACCTCCAACCTCCGCGGCCCTCTCACCCTCGCCCGCCGTCGCCATCCAAGTCTACTCGCACCATGCTCAACAATTAGCCAAAGCGAAGGGCACTTCGAAGACGGTGGGTCATAGACCCAATTCAGCTTGCATGGCGCCAAGAACGTGCTTGGCTCTTTTGGCATCTCAAAAAGCCAACAAGCGAGTGCAAGCTGCAAAAGGCCCAGTCACAAGCCTCCTATTTGCACATCCCTTCTCGAGTTTTTCGCGAAGACCTCCATGTTTTCAGCGTTGGCGGCGGGGAGGTGGGGTGGGGTCACGAGCTCGGAAGTCCCAGAAGGGGCTGCGGCTGCGGGATGAGGGTAGGTACTCGGTATTGGGACGTGTCAGGAGCAAAAAGAGTGTTTGAGGGAGAGGGAGGAGGGCTTCAGTTGTCTTCTCGAACATTCGTGGTTGCTGGCTTAGGGGCGTCGGCGAAGGAGGGCTTGTCTTTTTCCCAGGGGCCTGGGGAAAAAACAGGAGGACAATAGATCTAATTAGACTTGGGTTCTTCCAGGCTGGCCTGTTCCGTCTACCTGGCCCCTCACCCATCACCTCACCTCTCATGTCTCACCTGCCGAGAAGGAACGTGATGTCAAGAATGACGTTTGCCAAGTTTGGTTGGAGGATCCTCGAGCTGATGCACCCGTCACTGGTCCACCCCGTCAGTGCGGACGGGTCAGCCAAGCCACATCCCCCGCGATCTCGCTTCAGATCCACCAGCCACCAGCCACATCTCGTCAACAACTTCGCCACGCCCTCCGTCTGCAACTTTCTCTTCGGGTCAAGGGTTAGGGAAGTCCAAGTAACGTTCCTACCATTCTCGTTCAGCCTGTCGAGACTATGAAAAGCTTGAAGAAAAAACCGGCAGCTCTGAGGGCTTGAGAACGAACATAAAGTTTTCTTGCGCTGCTCCGCCTTTTCTCTCAGCTACCATAATGTCACTCTTGTTAGGGGTAAAATACTCTGACACTGTTTCACCTTTGCTATGCTGTCTCAGCCATAAATCGTGTGTCCCTTACACCTCCTGTTCTCAATGGACTGTTCTACGCCTCCCACATGTATATATATACATTGTTGCTGATGTCAATACATCCACTACCGATGTCGTAAAGCGCATCTGCGCCGCGACTTGGGACCCCTGTGGTATTGCTCTACAGGGGCAGCCCTTGGACGCCTGTACAGGCAAATGTCCGACTTCGTCTTAGAGGTCCCTACGTGTCCCACCGTTGATCGGCTGAGCCTGATCCAAGCCTTGAAGGACCCTCATTAATATACATCCCCCTCTGTAACCCCTGATCATTTACATTGCGCCTGTATGCGGCTCAGCACCCCAGTGGTTCTGACCTCCCTCCAGATAAACCAAGAAAAGTACCGCCCACTGACAAAAACTCCATTCACTACACACCCCCTACGTTTGCGTGCCCTCACGTTTCATGTACCCGCATCTACCCAAACCCCTTCATCTCCCCCTTGCTCCCTAAAACACCCTGACAACATGCCACACGGACGAGGACGCGGACGCGGCCAGCCTGCCGGCCTGACCCTGATGCCCGCCCAGTTTGCATAACTTATGAACGCCATCCCGCTGCCCAAGCACCTCCGCCGGTGAGCCCACTTACCATGGAAACCCTAAAGTCCAACCACGCCTTGCGCAAGGAACAGGTCCCCACGCTTACGGGTCACAAATACAGCATCGAGAAGCCATCTGACTTCCTCCATACCATCAAAGCATACATCGAGACCTTTAGTGGCTGAACTACACCAACAAGGACAAATGTTGGCTTGTCAAGATGTTCCTGCGCGCAGTGCAAAGACCTGATTGCGCGTGCGCCAGAAGGAATATGAGGACGACGGCGGCTTCCTGATAATCAACCAGTTCTACGCGCTATTTGGGAAGCAGTTCTACTGAAGAACGTTGTAAACTCCACCGGCCACAAACTCAAGAAGATCTGCCTGAACAGGAGCCTGAACAGATCAATATCAAGTTTTGTGAGCTGAAAATGAAAAGCATTGAGGACCATGCCCTTGTGCATAATGACAAGAAGAATATCCCGGAGCTGGACTACATAGATTACTACAAGCATGCGCTTTGCTACAGCGCCAACCCTGTGGGCGTTGAGCTCTAGAAGCTGGAGGTTGAGTACGAGAACCAGAAGGAGGAGGATAAGCTGGACGTTGACTTAGAGATTGCATGTGCCACGGCCATGCACATCTACATCAACCTCGGTCATACCGATGAGGGGAAGCTGATGAAACAGAAGATTGACCTGAAGCTGGAGGAGGACATGTTTGCAGAGAGCTTCACCCTGGATGGTGACAAGCTGCAGAAGGTGTAGAGATCTACATGCATCAAGGGTAGCACCACCATGGAGGAGTACGAAGATTATGCAAGAGGCGGTGGAAGCCGACAGGGCGTTCGTGGAGGAGGTGGTGGCAGATACCGCTCGCAAGACGACCATTAGGGCCTCGCCCTGGGTAACCCAGTCAGCAGCGGCGGTCTTGCAGCCAAGCGCAGCGACTACCGTGGAGGATACTCGCCGCGAATTGGGGACCCCACCTGGGAGACCTTCTGCCACGGCTGCGGAGGCTGCAGGCATTTTCCAAAGGGTTGCGGCTCCCCCTACAATGCCTACAACTCCTGCCTATAACTCCAACAGCCCCACAAACCCTCCAGACACAGGATGAGGATGCGGTGCAGGCGTCATCAAAGTGAAAGGCAAGCTGACTGGTGCTGAGTACATGCACCCCGAGTATGTTCCACTCATGAGTGTTAACCATGTGGACGCCGACGGTACTCGCGTGCTTCGACCCGGCAAAGCCAACCCATATATTCTCCTATGCATCAGACTTCGCCATTGGAGAACAGATTGCCCAAGCTGCCAGCCAAGAAGACAATAGGCCCAGGCCATTACCCACTATGGTGAAAGGACTGACAAACCTCCTGTGCCTTTTGCTTGTAAGCTCCTTCTGTTGCAAGATGAAGGCGGCAGAGCTGAAAAACCCCATCGCGAAAAGGTGCTCCTCCCCCTGATAAAGATCCTCATAGGAAATCTGCATCAGCTCAGAAGACACCCATTTACAGGTGTTCATGGACCACCAGTTGCTGATATACCTGAACATGCAGCGGAAGCTGAGCCGTCGACAAGCCGGATGCGTCAATTCCCTCCAACACTTCATCTTTGACACAAGTACCTCTCAGGGCAGTACAACATTGTCATAGACCTGCGCTCTTGTGCGCCAGAGCCCATCCTGAGCTCCATCTGAAGCCAATGATGACTCAACGCCATCGTGCCTAGCCCCCTGCACAGATTAACCACCAGCCAGTTCTGGGTCGTGCAGGTCAAAGCCCTCCAGGTGCCTGTCAACCCTGCCGCCTTCAAGGACTCCGCAGCTGCCGACAGACTTGGCAAGTACCTCGGGACCAACATCTATGCGCTTGAGATCAAGGCGGGGCTCGACACACCTACCCCAGCAACGCGGACGGTGGACCTGCACAAACACATGTTCCGCAACAGCTTCCTCTACTACGAGGATTGACTCTAAGTCCTGGAGGTGATGAGATGAGAAGTCCTGGTGGGCGACCACTGCCAGGTTATCAAGGGCAGACACCAAGGCATTTCCAAGACGGTGGCATAGGTGGTGGCGGAGCAGTATTGTCCGGGGATGTACAGGGAGATTGGCAACTACATATGGAGCTGCCCCGACTACCAGCGGTTGAATGACCAAAAGCTCCACTACCTGTGCCTGACATGGCTTCCCACTTGAGAGGAGTGTTGGAAGACAGTGGGGTTCAACAAGTTAGCATGCCCCATTGTGTATGGCCCCTTTGGGGTAGACCTTTGCCATCGCATGTGCTTCATTCACTGCACTCGCTGCCGCATTAACCTTGTCCCCACCTCCGAAAAGACACCGGCTGGGTGATTTGCGTGGCTCAACAACACCCGAGTCTACACGCAGGACAGACAACCTCATGTGCTTGTAACAGATGGTAACCTGCCGATCATCTCAGACTTCTTGGAATCCTTCACCGACACGGCCGGCATCAAGACCTCAGTCGTGACCGCACGTCATCAATAGGCTGACTGGAAATGCAAAGGGATGATCAAGACAATTAAGCGCATGCTGTGCAAGTATAGAAAGCGCGCCGGGGTCAACTGGGTGTTGCTTCTCCCCTTCCTGGAGTTTCACATCCATAGCTCCCCCACTCGCAGCAGCTGGCTGCAGCCCTTTCTAACAAAACAAGGCTATGTCCCCAAATCTGTCGAGTTCTCTTGCCCCGACACTGTAGTCAGAACTTACAACCAAGCCAACTGCGCCAAACTCAAACGCTACTTCGAAAACCGGGAAGGGATCCGGAAAATTGTCATGCAGAATATGATAGACACACAGGACTGCCTCACCGCAACTTCAACATTGGCCATATCCACATAAGTACAAGATTGGCAACGAGGTCATACTGAATCTCGATGGAATCAACATTCCCCTAAGGCTGACGCTACCCCTCAGTTTTGTGCCAAACTGGATGGGCCCCATCTTTGTCCTCGCGTGAGGTCCTACCCCGGGCACCTTCAAGCTCCACCTGGGCTCATCAAACATCATTGAGGTATACACCTGCTTCCATGTTGAAATCCTTTAACTGTATCTTGCCCATTGTACCTCCTCGTACTGCAAGGGCGCGCCCCAACTCATTCCCAAACAAGTTGAAATCCTCGTCAAGGACAAGTGGTATGGCTAGAGAATCATCAGCCAAAGAAACATTGACGAACCCATGATGGGCAGGAAGTAGCAGCAAGAATGTGAAGATTAATGGCTAGGCTGGCCTGACAACACAACTACTTGGTAGCCTTTCAAAATGATCAAGAGAACATCTGCCTACAAAACCATCCCTAGGTAAGCAAACCACCCTTTTTCTGGACTACCCCTAAACGTTACACAGTTCTTACCACACGAGGGTCGGGAGCTTCCCGCTTGCCTCTATATGGGCCAGGGTTGGAGCTATAGCCACCCAGGCAGCCATTAAAAGCCAGTTTCCAGCTGCTTGGCCTTAGGGAATTGCCTGCCGGCGTCACGGGGACCAGGTAGTGTCAGGAGCTACGCGCTGGGCTCATTGTCGCCTGAACCCAAAGCATCCGGAGCTACATGTTTGGCTTGAGAGAGGATCAAGAGCTTCGCACTTGCCTCTATACTGTCTGGGGTCACAGCAATAGCTGCCCGTGAGCCATCAAATCCGTGCCTGCTGGTCGGCTGTAGGCGCATCGCCTGCCCGCATCACCAGGGCAATGTGATGCTGCCGCCCGAGCCCAAGCATCAGCAGCTGCAGGTTTGGCTTAAGAGAGGGCCAGGAGCTTCATGCTTGCCTCTATATGGGCCAGGGTTGGGGCAATAGCTTTCCACAGCTGGGGATGTGCCATAGCGGGTGACCTTTCTACTAGCCCATGTTGCTGACGGTCACTCTTGAGGGTTTTTCACCTCTGTCTGCCACTTGGGATGGTGTCCTACTCAGTTAAAATCTGGGAGGCAGGCGTAAAGCGCATTGGTGCCGCGACTTGTGACCCCTGTGGTATTGCTCTATGGGGGCGGCCCTTGGACGCCTGGATGGAGGGAGTGTCGGACTTAGTCTTAGATGTCCAGACGTGTCATACTGTTGATAGGCTGAGCCCAATCCAAGCCTTGAAAGACCCCTCATTTTTATACATCCCCCTTTGTACCCGCTCATCATCTACCGCGCACCTGTATGTGGCTCAGCACCCCAGTGGTTCAAGTGGCCAAGCGCCCCACCATTGGAATAGTTAGGGATGGCGACTGCATTGGGGAATCATCATCCTTTACCTCTTTCCCAACCTTGAAGGAAACTTTGACACCTCCGCTGACAGCTACTGTCCTCGTTTGTGCTTCTGCCTCAAGCCATTCTCCCCCACTGATGCCTTTGCGGGTCGTTGCCAACAGGTTGTTATCATCTTCAACAAGGAGAACTGTTGGACTCACCCAAACTACAAAGTCTTCCGCGACTCAGATACCTCTAACTATTCTCCCCTCCTTGCCAAGCCTGCAGTTGCATCCGCCTGTTGCACCCCTTGCCTATATGGGTTGCTGCCTTGCAAACCCCTTCTTTCCCACCACTCACTCCGCAAGCCCGTCCTCTGCCTCTGGCACTCCCTCGACCCTTAGCGCCTCTCACGCGCACTGGGAGATTGTTGTGGTGAACTTTAATCTCTGTTTGTCCCCCTCTGCCTACCCTGCCCCTGTCTTGTTAGCCATCTCCGACTCTAAGGACTCCAAAACGCCCTCCAAGACTGCAACCCTCAAAGGCCTTGTCGACACCGATGACAACACGGTGTTCATCCCCCCTGCCCTTGCAGCCTCAAGCAGTTTAATCTGTGAGCTGTTGGGATGCCTGGGTCACCAAGAGTTTTGGTGAATGGAAGAAGACAAAGCTGCCGCCCAGGTCCGCGCCTGTCTCGGCTCTTCCTCCAGCTTTTTCCTCTGGCTCCTTTTCCGGCTACCCACGCTCCTCCTCTAGCAGTCAAAGCACACTCCCCACATTATGTCAAAATGCTGCACCTTCCCTCCTCACGTGGTCCATGCCCCCTTCCCTGCAGGGAACTCCCCACCTGCCGATGTACCCCCCACCGCCTCGCTGATACTTCCCCAGCCACCCGCACACTGCCCTGTCATGCTTCGTCTCCGGTTCTTCCCCCTGCTCACTTCCTGGGCTACCCTCCTCAGTTCAACCCCGGCCTGATCCACCTCACCTTAGGAACCAGCCTGACTCCACTGCTCAAAGTTGGTCAGCCACCACTGTCAAGTTCAGATCTACGCTGTATGCGCGCAACAACGACTGGTTCATGGACTCCGGCGCCTCCCACCATGTGACCCACAACGTCTGGTTCCTTTTCCGCGTCCTTCCCACCCTGGGCCCAGTCCACATCAGCTCGGCAGAATCTTCCTAACTCTCCTCGCTGGTGGCGTTGCCACAGTCTCCCTGACCATCCACTCTGACTCCAGCCTTGCCTACTTTGTCTCCCTTACAAACGTCCTCCACAAGGAGGATCTGACCGCGAACCTGATGTCCCTTGGTTGCCTGACTGACCTCTGTTTTGCCTTCTTGGGCAACCACAACCACCTCCTGATGTCCCATCCATCCAGCAGCCCTGTTCTAACCACTCCTTGCCTCAACAAGCACATCCGGTGCTTGCTTCGGACTATATCTGCAACTGCCCTGACCTGGTTGCGAACTCCGAACACCATCCCTGCTTTGCTCCCCTTAACTCTCTGGCATGAGCGTCTCGCCCATCTCCACTATGAGGCCGTTCTCACTCTCCCCACGTACACCACAGGTATGCAGCTTGCTGCCCGACCCTCCAGCCTCCCTCCCTCTGGCCCCTGTCATGCCTGTACCATCTCCAATCATAGCTGTGCGTCGGCCCTGGGCTCGTTGCCCGAGTACTCCGAGAGACAGTTCTTGACAGACCTCTCTGGCCCATTCAACACTTCTGGGTTGTCAAGCGCCCTCCACTGGCTTGTCCTCATCCACAATGAATCAGGGTAGCTCGTCACCCCACCATTGTGAAAAGGACCCAGCCATCTCCCTCATTATCTGGGAAACTGTTCAGTGCTTTGCTGTAATGATGCAAGATTTATCGCCTCAAGGAATATCTGGACTCGCACTTTCCAATAGCGGAGCACTCTCCTCTTTGGCCTTCCCGAAAGCGGGAGAACTGATTTCGGTGTTTTGGTGAGTGTTCAGCGGTGTTGCGCCAATTGAGAGTTTGCTCAATTGGTGTCTAATATTGGATTTTTTGATAAGGGAGATTGCTTGGGAGGCATTGGTTGGAGGCCGGTTTTGGTCGTCAGTCATGATTAGCACCGTGGGAGTCTTGGCCATCATCTGTGATTCTCATCTGACCTCTGCCGATCCCTGGAATCCAATCCTCGCGGCAGGTAGGCAAACACATCCATGGGAAGCAGCTTTGTCAGCACTTCCGCCAGCATCTCATTGGTATTGCAACACTTGATCTCGATGTCCCTTGAGGTAACCTTCTCCCGGAGGAAATGCTGTTGGATGTCCATGTTCTTGGTTCCAGAGTAGTGAAGTGGATTCCCAGCTAACTCTATGCATCGTTTATTGTCTTCCAGCAGAAATGTTGGACCTTCAGGGAGCACCTGAAAATCTAGTAGCAGGGTACCTGCTTCGCAAGGACATGATTGAGGGTGATGAATTCTGCCTCATTCTTAGATACGGCTGCAGTGGGTTGTCCCCTGCCGACCCAAGAAATGCATGCTATTCTCGGCATATACAGATGAGCTGCTCTCCACCTCCATATTTCATTGTCAGCAGCCCAGCCAGTATCACTGAAGCTAGTTGCCACAATGGCATACATCAGGCTCCCGACAGCGCAGCAATAGGTGATCGATGTGTCGAGTGCAGCGGACTCTTCAGATGAGTGTTCCTTACAGGATGCCACATTGGGTGTGGAGACTGGCATGTAGAATGCCATCTTAAATTGCTTGAGAATTGTGTCGATGTACCCCTACATGGTGCATGAAGTATCCCCTTTCTGACATGATTATCTTTTTCCCCAGAAAATAGTCCAACTTGCCCATCACCGACATTGGGATTTCGGTCTGGAGTTTGAGTCCTACCATCTCGGTAACGACTTGTGAAGGCGTGGTGATTCACAAGTTGTCGACAAACACAGCGACGTAAACCTGCTCATCTTTGCTATCACGGTATTACAGTGAGCAGTTGGCAGTGGATGGGAGATAGACTTTGTATTTCATTAATATGTCCATTTATCACGCAATCGATTCTCTTGGGGATTGTTTCAGGACATACTGTTTGCAAATTAGACGGCAGAATTGAGAACTGAAAGCGAAGCCTGGAGGTGTCTTCATGAATTATTTCAGTTGAGAAAAACTGTACTTCCATTTATGTAGCACAAATTTTCGAGCAGCGACAAGGCAAGAAGGACTCAAGGGGTTGACATCTTTAACAAGTGGTAAGAACTTGTCAGTAAGGTCGATGCTGTACTGCTGGCCATAGCTGAGCGCAACCAATATAGCCTTGCATCTAGTGACCTTGCTTCAGTTGTCACATTTCCTTTGCAAGACCAATTTGGAACCTATCATCGCGTGGCCCTAGGGAAGATATTGAAGTTCCCAGGTGCCTGCTGTCACGGGCAGCGGACTTGATGGGTGGATGTTGAAGGTGGGGTCTTGATGACAGGACTTGGAGAGGGAGGTTGCCCAGGTGCAAGCAACAGGAGGCAGGAAGAGGAGAGGAGCTGGAGGATTCTAGACAGGAGGGGGTCTTGGAGGCAGGACTAGATTTATTACCCAGGACTGGTGCTGATCAAGATGGTTAACCATTGGAGGGATACATGGGTCTATTTATAGGGGAATCTTGGGGCTGTGCTGGGAGTTGGGGCTGTGCTGCGGAGTGGGGCCGTGCGAGGGATTGGGGCTATGCTGGGGATTGGGGCTGTGCTGGGAATTGGGGCTGTGGCATGGATTGGGGCTGTGCTAGAAGATATCCAGAATCATGGGGCATAGGGGCTGTGCTAGATGGTATCCAAGCGCCATGACTCTGGATCATGCAATGTACCGTGGCTCCGGGTCATGTCCTGTACCGTGGTCCTGGGTCATGACCTGAACCATGGCTCCGGGTCATGACCCGTACCATGGCTCTAGATCATGACCTGTAACGTGGCCCTGTCCAGGACTTATATCTTGGCTCTGGATCAAGACACTTGCATCGTGACGCAGACGGTTTGGTAAGGATAATCTGTTCCATCCTCCTTGCATTGTAACGTGTGCAGTTGTTCTCCGGGCTGTCACGAGCGAGTTCTCTGGTTTTCCTTGGGTTCTCCGGCTGCCTCTTGCGTCATAACGGGTGAGGTTGATCTCTCTGTCGTCACAAGCGATATTTCTGGGGGAGTACCAGGCCATCACGAGCGAGCTATCCGGTTGTCCCAGGGTTGTCCGGCTCCCTCTTGCATCGTAAAACATTTGGTTCATCGTCAAGTCGTTACAAGAGATACTTCTCGAGGAGTACCGGGCCATCACAAGCAAGCTCTCCGGTTTTCCTAGGGTTGTCTGTTCCCTCTTGCGTTGTAACACATGCTGTTATAGGGTTATCTGGCACCCTCTTGCTTTGTAATGCAGGGAATTATAGAGTTCATCACTCTTGGCCAAAGGTCAAGGCTGTTCAAAGGTTTTACCGCTGCCTCTTGCAACAACGTTGAGTTCATACCCCAAGAAGACACAGTGATAACACTTAAACGACAGTTTACCATATTTGGACGATACCTAAGACTAAGCAGAGGTAATGTTGACGAGGCCTGAAGATCTGTGTGCCGGACTAATAGAAGGCCGCCTTGGGTTCGTGTCAAGAGCCGGGAGTCGTTTGCATTTTTTGTTCAAGGTGGTGATTGGAGTCCAAGCGGCTGAAGACAAAGGTGTTTCTTCTGGCTGAGCGTCGAGGGGGAGTGGGCGAGCATGTCTGCAGAGCTAGTTCTGGTATGCTTTGGTGTCCTTGATGTCTTTGAATTTGAGCCATTGTTGTCCGCGTCAGGGTAGCTGAGCCATTTGACATGTGGCGTTGAACAGGGGTACGCCCATGTCTGCTGTAGGTGTAGCGTTGTTCTTGAATTTGAGCAGCGTTAGGAGTGTTGTCCGGTTGTAGTGGGTTCAATCAAGGAAAGGCTCAAGAACCTTCTTCTTTGTCTTGATCATTTGTTTCCACTTGCTGTTGGTCTGCTGGTGGCGAGCCGTGGCAACGTTATTCTGGATGCAAGCAAGTTTGGTGAATTCTTGCAAGAAGGCAGACATGACCTTAGCCTTGTGGTCCGTGAGGAAGACCCGTGCGCAGCCGACTGGGCGTATACCGGCAAGTTGAAGAGATCTGCTAGGGTTTGCGCCATCCATCTGTTGGTCGGGACAAGGAGGATTGTGGGGGAGAGGAAGACATCAAAGCAAAGTCAGCTGTTGTACAGCTCGCCCAGCGGCCCAAATGATACTGCCATTGCAAAGGCGTTGAATCTGATCATTTCTCAGTAGGTGTGAGGAGCCAGGGGAGGATGGAGGAAGCTGTAGCTATGTATGGGAACCTTAAAGCGTTGACAATCCTGACAGCTGATGATGTACTGTTTGATTTCAGGGAACATCGGTGGCCAGCAGTACATTGTGACGATTTTCTTGATGGTCTTGGTCTGACCTTGGTGATCTCTGTTGGCAATTAGGTCGTGTTGCAGTTCCATGATGGCTCTGCGCTTGACCTCTGGGACGTACAGTGGATTGTCGTAGTAAAGAAAGCTGTTGTTGAATCTATGTCTGGCGGTTTTGAGGTTTCAATTCTGGTGGTAGCTATTCGTGCCTTGATCTTGAGGGCAGAGTTGTCAGTAGTCATGTAGTTGAGCCATGCCGCTGCTTTTTCTGGGTTAATGAAGTCCTTAGCTAGTCAGTCAATTGATCGAGCATGGAGATCGGAGATGAGGAGGATGCTAACCAGGATTTTGATTCGTTCTTGGCATTTGGCGCACTTGGGGGTGTATTGAGGCGAACAGGACAGAACGTCTGCCACGGTGTTGAATCAGCCCGGAAAATATTTGCTGGAGAAGTTGTATTCCTGGAGTTCTTCGATCCAACCAGCTTGTTGGCGGCTAAGCTTTTGCCAAGAGCTCAGATAGTTGAGGGGTTTGTGGTCTGTGAATGCTCGGAAATGGATGCTGATGAGCTTGTGGCGATCGGCTTTCATGAGTCTGACAAGGGCAAGTAGCTCTTTTTCGTGTACTGGGTAGTTGAGCTCCGCCGGCTTCTTCTTGCAGATGAAGTACAAGATCGGTCAAAGTCGAGGGAGGTTTGTCAGTCCCCTGATAAGGGTCGGAACCAGCATCAAAATTGTATCATCGTCCTTGGCGATCTGAGCCAACCATGTACCTATGGCATAATCAGAGGTGTCGGAGAAGATGTGGGTTTTGAGGCTAGGATCAAAGCTGGGAAACACGGGTGCGGTGAAGATGGCGTTCTGGAGATGCTTGAAGAAGAACCACTTGTGCTTGGTCCACGTCCATGATTTCTTTTCCGACTGTAGTTCTGCAAGCGGATAGGCAATCTCTGGTGACTGATGTAGGGCAGGAGGTACTTGGTGATTCCCTGGAAGGGCTGCATGGCTTGGGTGTTCCACAGGATTTTGCATTCAAGGACTGCGGTGATTTTGGAAGGAGCAATGGAGATGCTGTCACGCCCAACTTGATGACCGCAGAACTCGACATCCTCTTTGTCCCAAAGGCATTTTCTTTGCTTGATGTTCAGGTCGAGCTTCAGGAGGATCGCCAGTACTTCTTCAACATGTCGTTTATGCTCTTCTTTGGTTTTCGAGTAGATCAGTATGTTGTCAAGGTAGGAGATGATGAATTTGTTGTACAGATGACCGAGGATGGAGCTCATGAATTGTAGGAAGTAATTTTTCTCCGCGAATACAATTGGCGCTCCCAGGACGACCGAGAATGCTTAATCCGTCCTTTTTCTAGGAAGCCATTGATCTGCTTCTTTAAGTTGTTGAGCTCATCTTGAGTGAGCGGGCGCACCAGGTTAAATTTTGGCTGAGCGTTTTTGATGAGTTTGAGTGAGAAGTTATGCTTTCCTGGAATAGGGTTGTTTCATTGTATTTGCTGATTAACTCTTTGGGGAAGCAGTCCTGTCTGTTGGTCGCAGTGTCAACTGTCAGTTTCAGATTTGTTTGCTCAAGGAGCTCCTTCAGTGAGGTGAGACATGCAGTATGGATTCCCACGACGTTCAGGTTTTCTGGGCTGGTCTCCGGGCTGCACTGGAAAAAGTATTTAAATTGTTTGCGGTGCCATGCTTTGAGGAACCGGTAAGGTTTTATCTCCGTAGTGCCTAGTAGAGGAATGATTTGAGAAGGTTCAGAATCTGAGAGTCCTTTTTTACGGCACAAGTTGATGGCGCAGATTCCTGTGTTGGGGCGAGGGCGATACTTCTCTGATTCTGGGAATCAAGAGGTTTCCCATGCGCAGATTACCACTGCAAGGGCAGTAGTCAGGAGGACTTGACTTTCCTGAAGCTCTGCTGGTGATGAAGCAGTCGGATACTGCTATCGTGTTGCATCTGGAGTCTATGAGGATTCTTGCGAAGCAACTTTGAAGCGGGCATGGATGACGAGAGGATCGATGATGAGGAGCTCGATAGGTTCCTCGACAAATAGAATGAGGGTAGTTTTGTCAGCTTTGTCATTCAGTTGATTTCCGCCAATTCCCTTCTTATGTGCCAACAAAGTAGGGTCCTTCCCTGGCGCCTTGAAACATCCGTTGTCGGCGAAGGGGACCCAGGAGGGGTCCCATAATTTGTCCTTCCATTTGCGTCTGTGAGATCTGCATGGCGCGTTCGGGGCACACCCCTCTGAGGCTAGGGTTCACCCTGAGGTCCTTGATTTCAGAATGGTGGTCTGGCGTGTCTTGGCTCCAAAGATTCCTGTTGCGGGGAAGCTGCTGTTGCTCTGCTTCAAAGAAGTGAGCTGCCGTGTACCGGTACTACTCCGGCGTCCTCCTCTTCCGCAAGCAGTACCCCCATGATTGTTTTCTTCTTGGGGAGGTCTGCCTCCTCGTCCTTTATAACCACAGCGTCCTCTGCCTGGGCTCCCGTGTGCTCCTTCATACCCCCCGTAGGCTGCAGTAGGTATTTGGAATAGAATAATTGCGCCCTGTTGTCCAGGAGTCCCTGGCCGAGCTGGCTGCCCCCTGTGACAAGAAGGAAGTCATGGCTATTTATGCCGTGTCCCCTACACCAGTTGCAGAGCCTGCCATAGACACGCTGCTCCCAACCAAGTACCAAGACTTTCAAGACGTCTTCGACCCGGACAAAGCATGCACACTACCAGAACATTGCTCCTACGACTGCGCTATCAACCTGGAATCCAACACCCAACCACCCTTTGGTGCCATCTGCGGTCTCTCACCGAC
>KZ994159.1:0-15329 GCA_003614705.1 Blyttiomyces helicus | reverse complement strand
CCCTCCTAAGGTCGGGGATGGGCTAACCTTGGGGGGGGGGGGGGCCCCCCGGGGTTACGCTAACACCCCCTTCACTTTCCCGCCTCGGCTGACCCTTCTTCATTTACAGACCTGAGCTGCACTGGTGACCCTTTTACACTAGAGACCCCCGCTGCGCCGTTGTCCTTCTGGACGACAGGTCCCGATGTATGATCAGTAATGGTCCAATCGACCTCTGGATCCGGGGGTTGACCCTTATTTCAATTGGGTCTAATTGAACATCATTTAGGCCTTATTTTAGGCCATTTTGGTCTGTTAGTAGATTCATTTTCATGAAATGGCCCAAATGAGGGTCGACCTTCGATTGGGCCATTGGGGGTTAGAAATGACCTGCCCGGGGGCCATCCGATTGTGGACCCTCCCTGATCAATAAATGGTCTAAATGACCTCGAGGTCGATTCTGAATTGAACATGAATTGGGAGTTTAGATCAATGGATACCAGGTGACCTCTTTTTTTGTGTCACCGAATTGAAATTAGGTAGATGAAATGGAAGATGAGCCAAATGGATTGTTTTAGTGATTAGAGGGGGCTCCGTATGAGGGGTTTATCATGTATAATAGTGGTTGCATGGGAGTTGGTCGGGTCATTTGATATCGTACTCAGTATAAATTATTGCTGCATCGTTGACTGCTATTGGATGACCGTCAGGTGAAGGTGCTCATTTATAAGGTGTTGGGTGGCTGATAATGGGTACCATGCTGATCGGGTGACTTCTTTATAATCTCGTGCTGCACATTGGAGTTGATGAATCACTACTTTTCGGATCGCGTGGGACTTGTTCGACTCTTCGCCCCTGCATCTATAGGAGGAATCATTATAATTAATGCTGCCCTGGTGATTTTAGGTTGCATGGTCCCCGGGTGGGGTGCTCGTTTAGGAGTGAATCAGTAGGTGATTTAGGGTTGCATGCGAGCAGGGTGAGGTGATTGGTTTCATCATTACTATTAATCATAGCTGTTTCGTTAGGTGAGGTGCCTCGATTCCTGGTTGGTGGGTGACTCAGTGCACGTTCGTCAGGTGGCTCATTTATAAATTAAGGCTGCTCGGTTCCTTACCATACTGGTTACCCGATCGCAAGGAGCCAGCTGTGGCTGTCTCAGGTATAACTTAATGATCATAGCTGCACGGTTGAACTGAGTCGATGTCGACTACCATTACCGCTGGAGGTGTTACTCATTTATACCATGGTTGCACTGATAATTGATCCATGGTGCGCAGGTCGCTACGCTTATTGAATCTATCGATAGGAGCCGCCTATGGCCGTCTCAAGCGGATGACTAATGATCTACTCTGCACGGTTTATGTCGAGGATGATGACACCCCTGATGTACGATGTCGCTTCGCTTACCACTTGAACCTAGGGAGCCACCTCGTGGGTGTCTCAGGTTGATTATTAATAATTCTTGCTGCAGGTGGGTAACTCATGTAGGTCATCGCTGCAGGTGGAATGAACACGATGTCGCTTCGCTCACTAACACCGATGAACTTGCTGAGACAGCCACAGCTGGCTCCCTGTTGCTGATGATAACTAACCCATGCTGCATTGTCGCTTCGCTTACTGTTGACGATTACAGGGAGACACCCACGGGTGTCTAATGTTTATTAATAATTATGGCTGCGGTTGATCATGAACACGAGTCGCTTAACACCATGTCACTAAGGAACCAGCTGTGGCTGTCTCAGCAGGTTGAACTATGAATCACTGCTGCACGGTTTAACGATCAAGGTGTCGCTTACTGAATGACGTTGATGATGATTAATTCAGGATGAACGATGTCGCTTCGCTTATCAATGACCGTTGGGTGGAGCCACCTTGTGGGTGTCTTATGTTGATTCTGATGTTGAGACAGTCACAGCTGGCTCCCTTATCGATGGTTCTGTTTAATCAGAGGTGCTGATACCCTAATAATTCCTGCTGCATTGAGCCACCTCGTGGGTGTCTCAGGTTGAACCCATTATTAATCGCTGCTACGGTTGAGCCGCCTGTGGCCGTCTCAGGTTGAATTAGCACTATTAATCATCGCTGCGGGTGGGTTGAACACGAGGTCGCTTTACTGGTAACCGTTCATCACTCCTCAACCTCGGGGCCCCATACCCCGAGGCATCGCTCGCTCTTCACTACCCTTATCAATACAGGCTGCACGGATTCATGAGCCCTTCGGTGGGTCTTCTGCACAAGGTCGTTCCACTACGGGGTCACGCTACGAGTACCGCCCATCCCCTAAAGGGTCCCCTTGAGGCGGTACTCTATGCTAACACCCCCTACGTTACACTTGCTACTGCCAATCACGATTAACGAGCTCCGCAATTCTGATAACGCTTCGGAGTGCACGCTCCGGTCGACCGCCCCCCCTGCAAGTTGCAGATCTTATACCCTACACCCCCCTCATCTCCAGGTCCAGTACTCACCCACCCTTCGGGCCCTTCGGGTGCTTCGCATGGGGTGCGTGCTGGTCCTTCCGAAGAGGGGGGTTTCGGGTAACGTTCTGCAAGGGGGGGCTCCTTCTCCCTACGCTAACACACCCCTTCGCTACTCCACCTTGCTAACTCGCTCCGCATTCATGGTATGTCGCGGGGTGGTTTAACCAGGTGAGGGAGTGGAGGATCAGTGTTAGCGTAAGGAGAAGGAGGTCCCCTTGCACTCCGCTACCTGGAGTATCCCTCTCCGGAATGACCCACCCGGACCAACTTGTTGGGAGGATGGGACATGGAGGTGAGGGATACGTAAGGTATAAGGTGGGCAACTTGCAGGGGGACCGGTCGACTGGAGCGTGCTGATCCGTAACGTTGTGAGCGAAGCGACCTTGGCGGAGCTTCTTGACCACCCGTTGACCTTTCAACTTGACCTCGGCGGCATCGGTGCCTTACTGAGCGAGCGTACTGGCATCTCTTTAGCCAGCGGCGTTGATAAGATGGACAGCACTGTTATAGTATTCCTGACGCCCTTCGGTTGTCCCACCTATAGACCTTCGCTGCAGGTTGATGAACAACGAGTCGCTTCGCTTATCATCATCACTTCATTGAGCCGACTCTTGGCCGTCTCAGAACCCCTGATACTGATTATCCTTGTTGAGACAGCCACAGCTGGCTCCTTTCATGATGACCCTTATTAATCATTGCGATTCCCTTGTTGATGACGATGATTCCGCTGAATCCTGTTGCTCATTTACAATTAGTGCTGCACGGTTGATGTAAGTCTCGCTTAGCTTGTTGATACCGGTTGTGGCTGGTGAATGATTAAGGTGTTGGTCCCAAGGTTGAGGGTGCTGATGATTAACTCATGCAGGGTGTCGTTTATCAATGATCCCAACTTGTTGAGACAGCCACAGCTGGCTCCTTGTTCATACTGGACCTCATGTTGAATTTAGGATCACCGCTGCAGGTTGAATAACAGGATGTTGCTCCGCTTACTGAACCCGTTGGATGGAGCCGGCTGTGGCCGTCTCAGGTTAAATTATAAACCATCGCTGCAGGTTGAATTGTATGGGTCGCTTCGCTCATCGTTAACGAGTATATCGAGCCGCCTGTGGCCGTCTCTGACATACTGATTAATGTGGAGGTTATGGTGTTGAGACAGCCACAGCTGGCTCCTTTGGTGAACCATTTAAATTATAGCTGTAGGTTGAACATGAATCAGGTCGCTCCGCTTAATATCACCGATTGAATGAGCCGACTGTGGCCGTCTCAGGTAGAGAGATAACCAGTGCTGAGTTGTTGAGACAGCCACAGCTGGCTCCTTTCGGTTAATGGTAATGGTGGTGATGACAAGGTTGGTCATGATAGCGATTCTGTGGATGATAACGAGGTCGCTTCGCTTACTTGATCCAGTGGATGGAGCCACCTCGTGGGTGTCTTAGGTCATTACTAATTATTGTTGCACGGTTGGTAACTCATGCACATGTCGCTTCGCTCTACACCTTCACCTAGGGAGCCGCCTGTGGCCGTCTCGGGTTAATTATAAATTAATGCTGCGTGGTTGGATGTCAGGTGACTCTCCTTCGGAAGGGGAGCCACCTCGTGGGTGTCTCAGGTAGCAGGGTCGCTTCGCTTACATTACCCAGTCGATTGAGCCAGCTGTGGCTGTCTCAGGTAACTTCATAATCAATGTTGCACCGTTTAATACCACGACTGACTCTCCTTCGGAATGGGAGCCAGCTGTGGCTGTCTCATACGACTTGATACTATCAACTCTGCTCATGTTGGGATCTGCACGGGTCGTTCACTACGGGGGCACGCTTCGGTCGACCGGTGGCCATGCAAGTTGCAGACCTTATAGTCCCATCCCCCCTCATCTACGTGATCTGGCTTCCCCCAACAAGTTGGGGTCCAGGCAGAGCACTCCGAAGAGGGGCGCTGTGACTAACGTTCTGCAAGGCCACCTCCTTCTCCCTACGCTATCCACCCCCTGCGTTCACTTGGATGATTCGCCTCGACTTGGGGGTTGACCTCAACTGGACTATGACCCAGAAATGGCCTAAATGAGCTTATTTCAATTAGCCCAATTGAACAATAAATAGGCCATTTATTGGGCCATTTTTAGACCTCCATAGCATCGATTTCAGATAAATGGCCTAATTGACCTCTGGACTCTCTGACCCCTCGATTGGGCTAAATGACCTGGAAATGACTCATACGGAGGACGTGCGATTCGGGGACCCTTCGAAGGGATAAATGGTCCAATTGACTTCTAGATCGACTCTGAATTGAACATGAACTGGGGTTAATTGTGTAAATGGATCAATGGACCGCGGGCGACCTCTTTTTTTGTGTCAACGAATTGGAATGAGGTAGATGAAATGGATTAAGGCTTGAATCGATCGGTTTCGGGTTTAAAGAGGGCTCCGTATGGTATGTTTAACATCCATAATAGGTGTCGGGTGCAACTTGGTAGGGTCGTTTCGTTTCATGTTGGTTACACATTTAGGCTGCATCGTTATGTTCAATCGAGTGGTCCTCAGGTGAAGGTGCTCATTTCAGAGTCGTCGAGTGGATCGTTAAGGGTATAATGTTGGTTGGGTGTATCGTTTATAAATTCATGCTGCAGGGTTGATCGATGGAGAGTCTAGTTTATGAATTGCCGTGGAGTTGGTCGAGGGTCACCCTTGTGTTTATGGAGTTGATCGTTTATAATTAAGGCTGGTCTGGCTTATTTCGGTGGGGTGGCATCCGGGAGAGGATGCCCGTTTAGGGGTCATTGGATGGGCGGCTATGGGGTCAAGGGTGATTGGATGAGTCATTTAATAATTGAGACTGCTTCGTTGATTCATGAGGACTCTAGTTTCATTATTACCGTGGAGTTGGGTGGGGGTTGACCTCTGTATTTATAGGGTCAACCATTATACATTAGTGCTGCACGGTTTCATAGCCATAGTGGTTACCCTTTGCAATGGGAGCCAGCTGTGGCTGTCTCCTTGACCCTAGAGTTGGTATTACTATGTGAGGACAAGCTGAGTAATCTATTCATACTAGTTGCTTAATCCTTGAAGCCTCATCACCGCTATGAGATGACCACGAGCCGTCTCAGGTGGATGAATAGTCTCCGTACATGGAGCCGCCTATGGCCGTCTCAGGTTGATCATTAATAACTAAGGCTGCACGGTTGGATTGACACATATCGCTTATGAATGAACGTTGTATGGAGCCAGCTGTGGCTGTCTCATGGCTCTGATTCACTCCCTCATGGAGACTACGAGGTCGCTTCGCTTATGGAGGATCGTTGCATGGAGCCGTCTATGGTCGTCTCAGGTGGATAAACAATTAAAGTTGCTCGGTTCATGAACCCCTGTTAATACTGTGTACCCCTTTCGCGCGTCCACGAATCACTTCACCTACAGATCTTGGCTGCTCGGTCATCCTCTTCTGCTAGACTGCACCCTGTCGTTCCGCTTCACTACGTCAACCACGCTCCATCAACCTCCCATCCCCTAAAGGGTCCCCTTGAGGAGGTTGACTGCGCTAACACTCGACTTCGTTACGCTACACTTGCTACCACCGTGGGTTGGGTCTTGCACGAGGTCGGTCATACGCTCCGGGTGGCACGCTACGGCTGACCGGTGGGCTGGCAAGTTGCAGATCTTATACCTCCATGATCCCCTCATCTCCAGGTCCCATCCTCGATCCCCCTTCCCATCCCCTTCGGGGGCCCTTGAGGGAGGGGGCTCTCCGGGTGGGTCCTTCCGAAGAGGGGCTCACTCCGGTAACGACTGCAAGCCCACCTCCTTCAGCCTACGCTAACACCACCCTCCGCTTCTTCCCTTGCTACCTTGGTTGTTGTTGAGGCGGCCAAGTGGAGGAGGGTTCCGTGTTAGTGTAGCCCAAAGGAGGGTGGCCTTGCATACCGTTACCCGGAAGCCTCCTCTCCGGAGTGACCCACGCGCAGTCATCTCAGCTTGCTGAGACCCGAAGGGCCCGTAGGGTGACGAGCATGGGACACGGAGGTGAGGGGGGGTGTAGGGTATAAGGTTTGCAACTTGCAGGCCACCCGGTTGGGCGAAACGTGCGGAACCCGGGGGAACGACCTTGTGCATGGCCGTCTCAGGTAACAGGTCGCTTCGCTTACTTATTACGATTGCATGGAACCAGCTGTGGCTCGGTGGAGCTGGTGGTTATCCTGACCTGAGACGGCCACAGGCGGCTCAACTGGGGATCATGATCTTCCCTTTGATGTTTATGTCCTTGGGTTCGATCGTGGTCACTGATCATGAGACAGCCACAGCTGGCTCCTCTGTTGAGGGTGATACGTCTCGAGTTGAACTATTAAATCATAGCTGCACGGTTTAACATGAACTTCATCTGTTGAGACAGCCACAGCTGGCTCCTTGATGATCAACTATTTATAACCGTTGCTGCTCGTTGATGAGGTCGCTTTGCTTATTAATTATGCGAGTGGGAGCCACTTTATGGGTGTCTCAGGTGGATTGCTAATTAATGCTGCACCGTTGGACGACTCACAGGTCGCTTCGCTCAACATCACCATCGGATTGAGCCGCCTGTGGCCGTCTCGGGTAATTTATTTAAACTGATTCTGCAGGTTGCATGACGACGATGGTTAGGGTAACGTTGATGCCGAGGCTTATGATGTACGAGTCGCTTCGCTTACCACCCCTGATCGGTTGAGCCGCCTGTGGCCGTCTCAGATACTTTATTAATCCTAGCCACTTGAGACAGCCACAGCTGGCTCCACTTGCTACTCATCATTATTACTGTTGGGCGTTGCTCATTTAAATCGGTGTTGCACGTTGACTAAACAGTGGACCATTAAGCCACCTTTGAATGTCTCATGTTATTAATCCTGGTTAACGTTGAGACAGCCACAGCTGGCTCCCCTTGTTAGCTATTCATGACCGATGGTGTCCCTGTTGATTAATGGATCTACACTGCACGGAGCCAGCTTGTGGCTGTCTCGGGTCATTTATAAACTATGGTTGCACATGAACGATGTCGAAGTGGATGGCGGTTAAGACGATGTTGGTCATGGTGGTGACCTGGATGAACATCTTGGTTGCACGGTTGAAGGTGAATCATTTATAGTTAGGGTTGACGGTGGGTAACTCGGTATACGATGGCGCTTCGCTTACTAACTCAATGACATGGAGCCACCTCGTGGGTGTCTCAGGTTGAACTATAGACTAACGTTGCACGGTTCTGATATTGATAACGATGGTGACGATAACCTGCAGGTTGATCAACTCGATGTTACTGTTGATCGATTGGTGAGACAGCCACAGCTGGCTCCCTTCGGTTGATCCTTTCAATTAGTGTTGCACCGTTGAATGACGATGTTGATTCTGATAATGATTGATCACTACTGATTCAGTTGAAAGGTGTCGCTTCGCTTACTAATCTTGGTTGAATGGAGCCACCTCGTGGGTGTCTCAGGTACCTAACAATTATTGCTGCACGGTTGAATTGTACACGATGGCGCTTCGCTCATCCTCACTCCTCACACCCGAGGTCTCGGGGGATCGCTCATTCCTACGTTGTTCCCCCTATAAACTCGGCTGCAGGGTCGCTTCGCTTACTGGGTACATTATTAATTGATACTACACGGTTGGTGACGAACGATGGACGAGGTTGCTGCGCTTATTGAATTCGATTACAGCTAATGATCTCTGGGTTGATAGGAACACTCCTTCATTCGTTACTCGCCTAGGTTGTTGATGCACTTAAAGATCGTGGTTGCACGGTGGGTGACTTAGGTAGCAAGATGTCGCTTCGCTTAACACCATAACCACATTGAGCCGCCTGTGGCCGTATCGGGTTACCACTTAATCATCATTGTTGCACTGCTGAGACAGCCACAGCTGGCTCCTTTGGTGATGATGCTATCCTTTATAGATTGACGCTGCTTGGTTCCTTACCCCCTACTGTTAGGTCGCTTCGCTTATTGATGGTCGTTGCAGGGAGCCGCCTGTGGCCGTCTCAGGTAGAGCGTATAAACTATGGTTGCACGGATTCATGGGCCCTTCGGTGGGTCGCTACGCTTACCAACTGAACTACATTGAGCCGACTATGGCCGTCTCAGGTAATAATGTAGCTTCGCTTGTAATCATCACTACATGGAGCTAGCTGTGGCTGTCTCACCTACACATTAAAGCTGCACCGGTTTCACTTACCCATATGCACCAGGTCGTTCCGTTCCATTACGAGATGAAACGCTTCGGCACCCCATCCATCCCCTAAAGGGTCCCCTTGAGATGGGATGCCTACGCTAACATCATCTCTTCATTTCACTGCACTTAATGACGTAGCCTGATTCCTGACGCACTTCGTTTGTCCAGACAGGGTCGCCTCGCCGGCGGGGCTCTTGCACATTGTTGGATCGTTACGGTGGGGCACGCTGCGGGGCCGTTCGTGGGCTTGAACCTGCCAGCCTTATAATCACTCCGATCGACTACCATCGATCTACGTGATTAACGTTGTCAGCGCCCACTCTCTTAAACCCCTACGCTAACACCCCACCTTCACTACTTACCTAGGTCCAGTCGCTCCGCATCTCGAGGTGTTGGGTGCGTTAGTCTGGAGGGGAAGTGAAGGAGGTGTTAGTGCAGCCCAAAGGAGCCCCCCCTTGCAGAACGTTGGTGGAAGAGGCCCCCTTCGGAAGGACCAGCCCGGACCCAACTTGTTGGGGAGGACTGGACCTGGAGATGGGGGAATCTGGAACCATAAGGTCTGCAACTTGCAGGGGGGGGCGGTTGGGCGGAGCGTGCCGACTGAACGTTTCTATGACCGCGGAGCTCCCTGATGACCCGTTGAGCCTCCTCTAATAATCTATGTTGCTTGAGACAGCCACAGCTGGCTCCTCTTATGGTGGTGGCTCGTTACATGTTGAGCCGACTTGTGGCCGTCTCAGGTTGATAACTAATCCTTGCTGCACTCGAGACAGCCACAGCTGGCTCCTCTCATCCTAACAGTTGACCTGCGGAGCTCCTTCAATCCTAAGTTGATTCTGCGAGTCTCTCTGGTCCTTGCTGAGACGGCCACAGGCGGCTCCCTTCATGGTGATCTTACTAATCCTTGCTGCAGTGTTGATTTGAGGATGACGATGGACCCCTGATTCACATGTCGCTTCGCTCACCACCACCGATTGAATGAGCCAGCTTGTTGCTGTCTCAGGTCGTTTATAAATATGATGCATCGTTGTCAGCTGTTCCCCTTAGATCAACCACTTCAATACCCTCACTGCATGAGACAGCCACAGCTGGCTCCATTGGTGATGACGACGTTGCTGATTCTGTCGATGACGGTTCCGATGTTAGTCTTGACGATGCCGATGTCGCTTCGCTTGATGGTAAGGACTGATTCCGGTTGATCACGAGGTCGCTGCTTATGCTGATCGTGACATGGAGCCGACTTGTGGCCGTCTCAGGTGGAAAGTCGCTTCGCTTACTAGTCCATGTTGCATGGAGCCGCCTGTGGCCGTCTCAGGTAGCGTTAACGATTAGGGCTGCACCGTTGAACATGGATCATGTCGCTTCGCTTACCTACTAGCTTTGTTGCTGAGACAGCCACAGCTGGCTCCCCTTGCTGAACTGTTGATGACGACGATGGTGACTTATCAATTAGTCCTGCAGGACTCCTGATGTCAACCCGCTGGGTAAACCGGTGATCCCGATGTTTAACCTGTTGGTAACGATGTCGCTTCGCTCAACATGAACGATCGATGGAGCCGCCTGTGGGTGTCTCGGGTAGCTAACGATTGATGTTGCAGGTTGGGTATTCAATTGATGGTCCTTCTGAATGGGAGCCGCCTGTGGCCATCTCGGGTAACACTTTAAATTCAAGTTGCATGGTTTCATGTCAGGGATGGTTCTTCGGGATAGGAGCCACCTCGTGGGTGTCTCAGGTGATTCATTAATAATGTTGGTCGTTTCATGACTAATGATTCTCCTGCGGAGTGAAGGCTATAATAACTCTCGGAGTGATGGTTATGGTGGTTATCCTTTGGAAGTGGAGCCAGCTGTGGCTGTCTCAGGTGAATTATTAATCGATGCTGCGCGGTTGTTTATCAATTGATATTCCTTCGGAATAGGAGCCACCTTGGGTGTCTCACCTTTAAATTAATGCGGCTCGGTTATTTATTAGTTGACTCTCCTGCGGAGCTCTTTATCAGGTGGCTATCCTTCGGAATGGGTGACTGGCTCCGCGTTTATAGAATCGTTACGAGGGGGCACGCTCCGGGGCCGTTCCCTGCCTTGAACCTGCGATCTTTATTCCCCTCCAGTCGACTACCATCGACTTACGGGGAAACAGACCTCAGCGGCAGCTCACTTAAACCCCTTCGCTAACACCCCCTCTTCACTATCCCTCTTTGACTGACTCACCTACAGACCTTGGCTGCATCGGTGGACTTGACGATGAACGACTTCAACTATGACCCAGAAATGGCCCATCGACCTCGACTTCAGGGACCTACATTTTAGGGTCATTTTGGGGGTAATGGTAAGGTCTAGACCTTGGGGATGATCCTCGTTTCGGGTCATTTTAGGGCTGAATGGACCATTTCAGGACGAACCAGGGTCTGGGTCGTTGAACACCATTTTAATTGGATGGGTGGGGGCTGAGCTAATTCGAGGATCGGATCGATTTAAGGGTCATTTCGGATGTTGAATCGGGTATCGGGACCTTCGATTTGATGTAGGGACCCCTTTAAATTGGTGCTGATCCGGGTGAGCTGTTTATCGGGATGAAATGGCCTAATCGATCGATTCTGGGTCTGACCCCCTGATTCTGGAGGTCGAATCGATTCGGGGCCTTATTTCAATTAGGGTCCAATTGAACACTAAATGGACCATTTATTGGGCCATTTTTGGACCTCCATAGACACTCAATTAAATAAATGGTCCAATTCATCGATGGACCCTCTGGACCCTCGAGAGGGCTAAATGGGATGAAAAGGGGTCACCTGGAGGGCGTGCGATTGGAGGGGGTCCTGATCGGTAAGTGGCCCAAATGATGTTAGGATCGATTCTGAATTGAACTGAATTGAACACACATTGGAAGAATCGTAAAGGGCATGGCGGGAGGACCCACTTTTTGTGTCACGGAATCGAATTGAGGGATTCAATTGGACATGGCCATTTGGGTTGATTTCGGGTTAATGGGGGTGGCGGGTGATCTGTTTGACATGAGGAATCGTTATCGTGTGGTCCCCGGGTGAGACGTTTGGTATCATTATTATTCACAATCAGAGCTGCACCGTTTATTTCAATCGGGTGATCCTCAGGAGGTGTCCCATTTCAGAGTCGATATGACAGTAATTAGGGGTCGTATATTGATCGGGTGATTAGTTTATAAATTCAGGCTGCTTCGTTGGTTTAGGGTGACATGTCTTTCGAGGTTACCGTGGAGTTGGCTGACAGTAGACTCCTGCATTTATTGGATTGATTGTTATTCATTAGAGTTGCATTGGCTTAATTCATTTGCATGGTTTACGGGTGAGGTGCCTCGTTTCAGGATCGTTATTAATTTAGGCTGCAGGTTGAATCGGATCGCACGTTCGTTGGATGAGGGGGACCTCTGCATTTTTAATGGTGATCGTTATTTATCGGGGCTGCATCAATTATATCAATCGAGTGGGTTGCGGGTGGGGTCCTCATTTCAGGGTGCCGTGGCGGGTTACTTAAGGATCAAGGTGGGTGAATCGTTTATAAACTGATGCTGCATCGTGGAGTTAATAGGCCATACTTTTAGAATCGACTGGGTGAGGATGCGCCCTTGCATTTATTAGGTGATTATCAATCCATGCTGCACGGTCTTGTACCACACTGGTTACCCTCCGCAATGGGAGCCAGCTGTGGCTGTCTCAACTAGCTTCATTCAGATTCACCAAGGGGCGTCAGCTATGGCTGTCGCAGGTGGATCATTCATGTCTTCGGATGTGGGTGAGCCAGCTTGTGGCTGTCTCGGGTGGTGCCTCTTGGTTGGCTTGAAAGGAGCCAGCTGTGGCTGTCTCATGGGATTATTTACGTGTAGGGGCGCCGCCTGTGGCCGTCGCAGTTGTATAGTTAAGGCATCTGGTGCAAGAGAGCACGCCACGTTCGACCGTGGAGATGGGGGTTCGAGACCCTTGATGCTAATGTAAAAGGAGCCGCCTTTGGCCGTCTCGGGTGGCTTCAAGTGGAGGTGACTCTGTAGGGGGGTGTTAGCGGAGGGGGTTTAAGGGTGGTCCGTTGAGGTTATAAGACCGGAGATCGATGGTAGTCGATCGGAGGGATTATAATCCGCAACTTCAAGGGACCACCCGGCCCCCGTAGCGTGCCACCCGGAAGAGGCACCGTAACGACCGTTGAGAGGAGCCAGCTGTGGCTGTCTCGTGACTTAGTATACTACACATCCGTGTTGCACGGTTCATGGTCACGTTGACTACCCTACTTAATGGGAGCCAGCTTGTGGCTGTCTCAACGATGTTGATGCATTAGAGTCCCTACTCATGATGGGGACTGCATGATGGCGCTACGCTCAGGACCACTCCCTCACTCCTCACCCCTGAGGCCTCAGGGGATCGCTCGCTCATACGTTATTCCTATTGGTTACCAATCCATGTTGCAAGGTGTCACTTCGTTTAGTACCACTTCGTCACTCGCTCAACTCCGGGGTATCGCTTGCTCCTTCGTTATGCCCTCATCTAACCCCAAGCCGCACATGTCGCTCCGCTTAGCCACGTTACGTCACTCCTCACCCCTGAAGTCTCAGGGGATCGATCGTTCCTACACTCTTAACTCCATATCAAGGCTGCATGAGCAGGATGTCGCTTCGCTTACTAACACTCTTCACTCCTCACCCCTGAGGTCTCAGGGGTTCGGTCGCTCATTGTTGACTATGAACGGGGTCGCTTATCATTACTGCTGAACTACCAATCGAGTCTGCACGAGTCGCTTCGCTTACCATTCCCGATCTATTGAGCCGCCTGTGGCCGTCTCGGGTCGAAATGAAAGATCATAACTGCATTGTTGGCTGAGCAGAGGAGTCGCTACGCTCGACATTATCACTGTATGGAGCCAGCTGTGGCCGTCTCAGGTTGTTAACGATGACGTTGGTGATGTTGATCCCGATGTTGAGGATGACGACCCTACTGCTCGATAATGAACGCGGTCGCTTATCATCTAGCTACGATGGAGCCACCTCGTGGGTGTCTCATTAGTAATAATCCTGGTCGGTCTCGTTGAGACAGCCACAGCTGGCTCCCTGTTGAATACGGGGTTGGTGACTACGGGGTCCTTGATTACTGTTAGGGCGACTAAGTCCCTGCTGTTCTGCTGAATCCTGGTTGAACCGTTGTGGAGCCGACTGTGGCCGTCTCAAGTGGCTTAACTTATTATTAATTCAGGCGGCACGGTCTTTTACCACACTGATTACTCTCCGTAATGGGAGCCAGCTGTGGCTGTCTCAGGTTGACTGAATTACTGATGTTGAGACAGCCACAGCTGGCTCCTCTTGCTACATGGTGGTGGTAATGATGGTAATGCGTCAGGTTAAACGTTATTAATTCAGGCGGCACGGTTAACTGACTCAGTATGCACAGGTCGCTTCGCTTATAATTCCAGCTGCAGGGAGCCGCCTGTGGCCGTCTCGGGTAGACTAAGTTATTGTTGCACCGTTGAACTCTTCAATGTCGCTTCGCTTAACGATGACCACGGAAGGAGCCGCCTGTGGCCGTCTCGGTTAATAATCATGGTCGCATTGTTGAGACGGCCATAGGCGGCTCCCTTGGCTGAATCCTAGCTGATCTTCAGCTGACCCTATTATTAATTATTGCTGCACCCTACTAATCCTGATTATATGAGACAGCCATAGCTGGCTCCTTCCTGGAGTTCATCTCATAAAATGGTCGCTTCACTTACTTTACCTTGTGATAGGTACCGCCTATGGCCGTCGCAGGATATACTATCATAAAGAGGTCCCTGGCAAGGAGCCAGCTGTGGCTGTCTCGACACCTACACATTATAGCTGCCCCGGTTTCACTAATAAACACATGCACGAGGTCGTTTCATTACGTCAGCCACGCTCCGGCCATTCGTCCTCCCCTAAAGGGGCCCCCAAGAGACGAACGACCTGCGCTAACACCTGACTTCATTGCACTTGCTGATCGATTGGATTCCTGACGCCCTTCGGTTGTCCCGACAGAGGTCCTCGCCGGACGGGCACCTGCACGACTAGATGGCCGTTCCAGAGGGGGCACGCTTCGGTCAACCGGTCCCCCTGCAAGTTGCAGACCTTATACCCTTCATTCCACTCACCTACGCGATCACTCCTCCCCAACAAGTTGGGTCCGGGGTGAGCGCTTCGGAGAGTTGCATTACGGGTAACGTTCTGCAAGGGGACCTCCTTTGACCTGCGCTATCCACCCCCTCTTACACTATTCCTCACTTGACTGAACCTCGGATAGGATCCGAAATGGCCCATTTCATTGACCCTGATGTATAATCCAGAAATGGCCCAATGGGTCTTATTTCAGTTGGGGTCAATTGAACACCGATCAGGCCATTTTTTAGGCCATTTCTGGACCTCCATAGACGATTTTATGAATAAATGGCCTAAATTAATCCTGGGACCTCCGATGAGGCTAAATGACCTCTGGTATGGGTCACCTGGGGGCGTGCGATTGGGGGGGGGGGGGTTCTGAAGAGAATAGGGGAGAGGAAGAGGAGGATGAACGCACGAAGTGTTCTTGAGTGGTCTAGCTGAAAACGCCCAGGGCAAAAAAAGCTCAATAAAAGAGCAACGGGCAGCACACGAACGAACGTGGGGGTCCTACCCGATCACCCTGAGAAAAAGGTCATCGACGAG